>CAUYQV010053625.1:0-22013 GCA_963574575.1 Galagoides demidoff
CCACCTTAGGTGTATGTGGCTGGCGCCTTAGCCAATTGAGCCACAGGCGCCGAGCCGGTCAGTTGTTTTTCAACAAGGAATCAACTCAATAGAGGAAAAAAATACTCTCTTCAACAAATGGTGTTGGAACAAATGGATATTCATGTACAAAAGAATGAAGTAGGCTCCGTGCCTCACACTTTCTATAAAAATAAACTCAAAATGGATCAATGACGTAAAATAAATATGAGATAAAACCTTAAAGCTCTTACAAGAAAACAAAGGAGTAAATATTCATAATCTTGGTTTTGGCAATAAATTCTTAGATATGACACAAATTTTTATGTTATAAATATTGTACCATACTGAAAAAAAAGAAAGAAAGCTAAGAGCCATCATGGTGGTAATGCTGTCCACTCTATAGGGAATTAAATGCAACTGGGGAGAGGTTCATAGGGTTTTGTTGGCAATATTCTATTTATAACTATAGGATAGGTACATGGATATATTTAGCATATTTTTATTTTTTATAACTTAGTAATTATAATAAAGATAGAAGCACACAACCCAAACAGATGAGAGACAACACACAGTCCTAGACAGTAAAGAGCCTGTACAATTTACCCACTATTCTATCCCTAATATCCGGCACACATTTGGTGCTCAATATTTGCTGAATTTTAAAAACTCCTGGCTACTGTTGTAAGAATATTTAATGTTGGCTTGGTGCCAATAGTACCGTGGTTTCTGCGCCAGCCACATACTGAGGCTGGAGGGTTTGAACTCAGCCCAGGCCAGCTAAACAACAACTGCAACAAAAAATAGCTGAGCACTGTGGTGGGTGCCTATAGTCTCAGCTACTTGGGAAGCTAAGGCAAGAGAATCACTTAAGCACAAGAGTTTGAGGTTGCTGTGAGCTGTGATGCCACACTACTCTACTGAAGGCAACATAGTAACACAGTGTCTCAAAAAAAAAAAGTAATAATAATGAAATTAAAACTTTGTAGTATAATGCAGCAAAGAAAACAATTGAGGCAGCAATGCATAATGAAAAAAGAGTACAGGCCAGGCACCGTGGCTCATGCCTATAATCCTAGCACTCTGGGAGGCCTAGACTGCCAAATCGCCTAAGCTCAGGAGTTTGAGAACAGCCTGAACAAGAGCCACATCTGGTTTCTACTAAAAATAGAAAAACTAGCAGGGTTGTGGTGGGTGCCTGTAGACCCAGCTACTGGGGAGGGTGAGGCAAGAGGCTTACTTAAGCCCAAGAGTTTGAGGTTGCTATGAGCTGGGATGCCCTAGGCCTCTACCCAGGCCACAACAAAATGAGACTCTGTCTCAAAAAAAGAAAAAAGAAAAAGAATGCAAGTTTGGAGTCAGTTTGACTTTTGGCTCTGTAATCTTTTAGTGTGGCTTAATCTTTAGTTACTTAATCTCGACATAAACTAGGGGATAAGATACATATATTACAGCATTGTTCTGAGAAATAAAAGATAGAAAGCATGTGAATGGGTCTGAAATATTGCCTAATCCTGACCAGATCTTCAATAAATTTTCATTTTCTTTCTTCCCTGGAGGGAAAAAAAATCATACTATAAAATTATATCTATACTATGGCCTCAACTGTGTAGAATTATGTATGCTTACAGTCCAGTACGGAAATGAACACTGAAAAGCGAACTAAAGCCATTGGTGAGGTGAAATTATAGAATATTTTAAAATATTTCACTCCATCATTATTATAATATTCACACAAGAAATAAAAATTATCTTTAAAAAGTCATGTTTACCTGGGCACAGTGGCTCAATCCTAGCACTCTGGGAGGCCAAGGTGGGTGGATTTCCTGAGCTCACAAGTTCCAAACTAGCCTAAGCCAGAGGAAGACCTCATCTCTAAAAATAGCTGGGCATTGTGGAGGGCACCTGTAGTCCCAGCTACTCAGGAGGCTGAGGCAAGAGAATTGTTTGAACCCAAAAGTTTGAAGTTGCTGTGAGCTGTGATACTATATCACTCTACCGAGTCTACGAAGTAAGACTCTGTCTCAAAAATAAAATAAAATAAATAGGCTTGGTGCCCATAGCACAGTGGTTACAGTGCCAGCCACATGCACCAAGGCTGGCAGCATTGAGCCCAGTCCCAGCCAGCTAAAGAACAATGACAACTGCATTAAGAAAATAGCTGGGCATTATGGTGGATACTTATAGTCCCAGCTACTTGGGAAACTAAGGCAAGAGAATTGTTTAAGCCCAAGGGTTTGAGGTTGCTGTGAGCTGAGATGCCACAGCACTCTACTGAGGGCAACATAGTGAGACTCTGCCTCAAAATAAATAAATAAATAAATAAATAGTCATGTTTATCGTAAGACATAAAAAAGTCAGAATAAAATAATTTCCAGTGGTGCCTGTGGCCAAAGGAGTAGGGTGCTAGCCCAATATGCTGGAAGTTGTGGGTTCAAACCCAGCCCCAGCCAAAAACTGCAAAAAAAAAATAATAATAATAATAATTTCAAATTTTAGAGAATAGTCATGTAGTCACTCACAGCTAATTGTTAAGGGGCCTCAGATAAACATATTTCCTTTAATGTAATTTAACCCTCTATTTATCATATAAATATTATATAATTACCTAACAACACATTCAAAGATCCTGTAAAAGTATCAGTATGGCTGTGTAGGCTTTTTCCAAATTTTGGATCTTCCTTCTGCTTCTTGCTTCAGGGAATAGGATTGCTCCAGGAGTTGGAGAATTATCAGGTCCTGCTCTCAAGTCTTTCCGAGTTAAAAGTAGCAAGATCCAAGTCTCAGAAATGGGACTAGATAGTCCTAAAAATCCTACAGTTGTCAAGCCAGGCACGGTGGCTCATGCCTATAATCCTAGCACTCTGGGAGGTGGGTGGATTGCCTGAGCTTAGGAGTTCGAGACCAGCCTGAGCAAGAGCAAGACCCAGTCTCTGCTACAAATAGGAAAACTGAAGCAAGAGGATCTCTTGAGCCCAAGAGTTGCTGTGAGGAGCTATGATGTCACAGCACTCTACCCAGGGTGACAGAGTGAGACTCTGTCTCAAAAAAAAAGAAAAAAAAATCCTACATTTGTCAATGCCTAGACTGCTTCCAAGAAACTAGAATTTTGTGTTTTTGTTTTGTTTGTTCCTAATGCTAACCCGCCAGAGTTTTAATTTTTTTTATTTCCTTGCTTGTTTTTTATTTTTATTTCTTTGCTCTTTTTTTTTGTTTGTTTGTTTGTTTGTTTGGTTGAGACAGAGTCCCATCCTATGCCCCTGAGCAAAGTGCAATGGTGTCATAGCTCACTGCAAACTCAGACGTGGGCTGTGGACATTGTGCTGCCTCAGCCTCTGAAGTTGCTGGGATTACAGGCGCTCACCACTGTGCCCGGCTGGGTTTTCCATTTTTTTAGAAGTCAGGGTCTCACTCTCACTCAGGCAAGTCACGAACTCCTTGAGGTAAGCAATTCTCCCTCCTTAGCCTCCCACAGTGCTGGGATTACAGACATGAGCCACCATGTCCGGCCCCACCAGAGTTTTAAAAAGAAATTTTAAAAGGAGAAACTCTGTTGGTGTGTCAACGTAACAGAACAATTGTGAGCCAGTTTGGATCACAGGTACAACCTTAGATCTAAATACGCACTTAACTCATTTTGTTTAAAGGCCTAAAAGGTAAGTCTTTTTAATGGAGAAATAAACCTGAGATACCAAAAGAGGTCACCTGTGGCATGCACAAGGATATAAAATCAGATGCAGTCAGATTTCTTGGTCCAGGGATTTTCCTAATGCTTTCTACAGTTGGCCTGTTGAGAATTCCCTCAGTCTTCCCAACTAAATAAATGAAGGTCATAATGCATCAGAATTGTGAAAACTAACAAAATGCTGTATTTGGTAATTTGATTCCTGGGAAACAAAATAGGCACGAAAATATCATTAGCAACACTGGATTGAGAAATGACATGACAAACCACGTAGGCCTAGTCAGAATGCGGGAACGAAGTTTCCCCTCTTTTTCCCCACCATTTGGTATTACATTCCCATAAGAAGGTTAATGTTCTGATAGTCGTTACAGCCACAGGGAAAACAGAGAATTGAGTAATGGGCATTCTGATAACCTTTATCTGAGAGAAAGGGCAGCAGCCTCTTCTAGAGGAGTCGCCAGTCATTTGGGAATGTGGCAGCTAGGAGGAAACAGGCTTATCTCTCCAGGACACACCAGCTATCAAGATAATCTGAGGGTTTCTGCTGTTTACAGCTGAGTGCCTGTGAAGTTGACGAATAGGTTATGCGTGCGGCTTGTGTGAATAAAAAGACACAAGGCAGTAATGTCATAGAGCAAAGGGTGACCCTTCCCAAGAGACTGATTACCACGCAAGCCCATCATCGGCCATAGTTCCCACACATACCGTAATATTCTTTTTTTTTTTTTTGGTTTTTGGCTGGGGCTGGGTTTGAACCCGCCACCTCCAGCATATGGGGCCGACGCCCTACCCTTTTGAGCCACAGGCGCCTCCCAGATTCATTATTCTATTAACACAGTTTTATTTTATTAAGTCCTAACAAAACAGTAAGAAAAGTAGATTTCCTTTTGCTTTCCTCTTGGGCCTGTCATCTATTTGGCAAAATAATCGCTCCTCCCAGTTGTGACTGTAGGACCAAGGGGACACCTGCAAACACTAATCGTTCCCTTTCTGGAAACAGAAGCAGTGCTTAACGCAGGGGAAGTGGAAGCCTGGAAAGAGCACTTAGAACAGATTCTTACTTTCCTCACTGAGAACTAAAATAATAACAGTAACAATAGTTGAAATTTGTATAGCATTTGACAGTTTTCAAAGTACTTTCTCAAACATTATTTCACCTGATTTTCAAAATATTCCTCTTCTGTCTAACCTGTACCATGTTACTTAACTCAAAGAAGTTCAATCATACCATTTATAAAAAATGCAGTAAGTGGCTCGGCGCCCGGAGCTCAGTGAGTAGGGCGCCAGCCATATACACTGAGGCTGGCAGGTTCAAGCCCGGTCCCGTCCTGCTAAACAATAACAACTGCAACCAAAAAATAGCCGGGCATTGTGGTGGGCACCAGTAGTCCCAGCTACTTGGGAGGCTGAGGCAAGCGAATCGGTGAAGCCCAAGAGTTTGAGGTTGCTATGAGCTGTGATGCCACATCACTCTACTGAGGGTGACATCTGGAGACTCTGTCTCAAAAGTAAATACATTTACTTAACAGAAATGTTTTAAGTATAAAAAGAAAGCATGTGTATAAAGTGTTTTGCGCCATGCCTAGAGTGAGGAATCAGTAAATGCTAGTTCTCAGCCTCTCCCTGTCCCAGGCTTCAACACCAGTCACTCAGTGACTGAGGACCAGAGCTGGGTCCAGCACCTAGGCTTTCTGACTATGATATTATACAAAGGAAAGCAAGAAAGGAGGAGAGTGTCCTATACCTGTCATGTACATGTGCTTCATCTCATTCCCATACCTGACTGGATTAAACCATTCAAACAGTAAGGAGAATTAACACAATTTTAAGGAAAAGAGGCTCATTTAGTTCATGTCTCTTTATGCTCCCAACCTTCCCAGAGCTTGTCTTTAAGTTTTCATTATTCTGGTTTTATTTCTGGGAGAGTATATACAATGAAAATTAGTTTGGCATTAAACCCTTAACTAGACATTATTTTTAAAGCATTCACATAAAGAAAGGGACTATGAAATCATCAACCTCGTAATTGAAACTAGAACAAGCCTCACTAAAACAAAAATTATTATTGATTACGTTTTATTCTTAACACCAGCTAAGGAACTATGTGTAAAGTGTAAAGGCTTCACTTGTTGATTTCTAAGATTAAAATCAATAAAACTGTCCATAATCTATACCTCTCAGGTTTACCTCTCCATAGTAGATCAGACAAGAGTAATTAGATTTCTGCCTGACTAGCAGGGGGAGAAAACTGTTTCATTTTGGATCAAAATCTTCCGAGTGGATTAAATAACACTTTCTTTACCTATCAACACTTAGCAATTGCTTCTGTGTTTTATTTGGTTCAAACTATCAAAATGTTACCCTATAATTTTCAGCAGAAAGAATGCCAGAGTTTAAGGTTTGATTCTACCTCTAATTTTTTTTTTTTTTTGAGACAGAGTCTCACACTTTTTCACCCTTGGTAGAGTGCTGTGGAGTCATAGCTCACAGCAACTTCAAACTCTTGGGCTCAAGCCATCCTCCTGCCTCAGTTTTTCATTTTTAGTAGAGACAGGGGTCTCACTCTTATTCAGGCTGGTCTCAAACTCCTGAGTTCAAGCAATCTGCCCACCTTGACCTCCCAGAGTGCTAGGATTACAGGCATGAGCCACTGTGCCTGGCTTCTGCTTTTAGTTTTAAGGATTATGCTTCCCATTTCACTTTCTTCCAAAGTTCTCTGCTTGATATCCTTCTTAATGTGATAATACCTGTCTTCCTCATCCTTCTAAAGAAAAATCAACCTGTGCTCTGAAGGGTTAATTCACTGAAAGTTAAATCATATTTATTAATTCAGAATATGAAATTAGCACCAGACAAGCAATCACCTGACCTTGCCTTATCTCCTTGTTCTGTATTCAAATGAGATTGACAATGTTAAATATACTTTTATCTGATGACAATAATTTCACCAGATGCTATTTCTGAAACAAGATTACAGTTCTTCACAGCCTTATCTCTGTCCTTATGTTAAATTAGGAGGCTTAAACCAGCTCCCACGAAGGCCCTGGATACTTCATCCTCATGGGCTTCCACTGTCACCCATATCAGCCCTACCTCCTGGTTACTTCAGCTGAGGATGAGTGGTAGGGAGGATAGCCAGAGGCTATAGTTACCGTAAGATCAGTTCATTCACTTTTGGCTCTGTAGTTCTTACAAATGAGAATACAAATTTATAATATTAAAAAGCAAATCATGGTTCTGGTAACAACTTTACCAACTAGAAATAAATCAACTGGGAAAAAAGTCAAGGGTTTCAGTGCACGTTCTCTGTTGTGACCATGGTACAGTCATGTGTCACTTAACGGTAGGGATATATTGGCTCACAGCCTGAAGCTCAGTGAGTAGGACACCAGTCACATACACTAAGGCTGGCAGTTTCAAGTCTGGCCCAGGCCTGCTAAACAACAACGACAACTGCGACCAAAAAATAGCTGGGCATTGTAGTGGGTGTCCCAGCTACTTGAGAGGCTAAAGCAAAAGGATTGCTTAAGTCCAAGAGTTTGAGGTTGCTGTGAGCTGTGATGCCATGGCACTCTATCAAGGGTGGCATAGTGAGACTCTGTCTCAAACAAAGGAAAAAAACACAATAGAGATATGTTCTGAGAAATGTAGCATTAGGCAGTTTCTTCCTTGTGTGAATATCATGGCGTGTGCTCACACAAACCTACATGGTGTGCACACCTAGACTATTGGGTACAGCCTATTGCTCCAGACTAAAAACCTACACAGCATGGCACCGTGCTGAACGCTGTAAGCAGTTGTAGCACAATGGTAAGTATTTGTGTATCTAAATAACCTCAGCCAGGCACAGTGGTTCATGCCTACCATAATCCTAGCACTCTGGGAGGCCATGGCAGGAGGATTGCTTGAGCTTAAGAGTTCAAAACCAGGCGGTGCCTATGGCTCAGTGGGTAGGGCACCAGCCCCATATACCAAGAGTGATGGGTTCGAATCTGGCCCCAGCCAAACTCCAACAAAAAAATAACTGGGCGTTGTGGTAGCCTGTAGTCCCAGCTACTTGGGAGGCTGAGGTAAGAGAATCGTCTAAGCCCAGAAGTTGAGGTTGTTGTGAGCTGTGATGCCATGGCATTCTACTGAGGGTGATAAAGTGAGACTGTCTCTTTAAAAAAAAAAAAAAAAAGAGTTCAAGACCATCCTAAGCAAGAGTAAGACCCTGTCTGTACTAAAAATAGAAAAAATCAGCTGGTTATTGTGGTGGGGGCCCGTAGTCCCACCTACGTGGGAGACTGAGGCATGAGGATCACTTGAGCCCAGGAGTTTGAGGTTGCTGTGAGGTAGGCTGACACCATGTCACTGTAGCCTGGGCAACAGAGCGAGACTCTGTCTCAGAAAAAAAAACCTTAAACATAGAAAAGGAAGGCACAAAAACAGGTATGATATGTGTATAAACAACTAAAAAATAATGGCACACCTGTATAGAACACTTTCCGTGAATAGAGTTGGCAGAATTGGAAGTTGTTCTGTGCTACGTAGCAAGTGGTGAGTAAACGCGAAGAAGCCTAGAACATTACTGTGCTCTACTGTAGACTTTGTAAATACTGGACACTCAGACTACACTAAATTTATTTTAAAAACCTTTTTCTTTCTTTAGTAATAAATTAACCTTACTTTAATATAACTTTTTAACCTTACAAACTTTTTTACTTTTGCAATAACATGTTGTTTAAAACACATTGTATAGGTGTACAAAAATATTTTCTTTTTTATATCTTTATTCTATGTACTTTTATTCTATTTAAAAAATCTTTTTTCCAAAATGTGGAAACAGCCTAAATGCCTAACAACCCAGGGATGAATTAACAAGCTGTGGTATATGTATACCATAGAATACTATTCAGCCATTTAAAAAAATGGAGACTTTACAGCCTTTGTATTAACATGGATGGAAGTGGAACACATTATTCTTAGTAAAACATCACAAGAATGGAAAAGCACGAATCCAATGTACTCAATTTTGGTATAAGGACAATTAATGACAAGGGTAGGGGGATGATCAGAGAGAGGAAAAAGGAGGCCGGAGTAGGGAAGGGATTAGCTGAGAGAGGGAAGGAGGAAAGGAGGTGGGGTCTCAGTGTGTGCCACACCTTTTGGGGGCAAGTCATGATTGTAAGAGGGACTTTACCTAACAAATGCAATCAGTGAAACCTGGTTTCTTGTACCCTCAATGAATCCATAACAATAAACTAGAAAAAAAATAGTTATTTAAAATATTAGCAGTTAATATAAATAATTCAGTCATAATTTTAGTAATATTTGAAGATGTATTGTGTTCAGATACCTCAATAGAGTTAAATTTACAGTTTAAAAGCATCATGAAAGCTATCCTCACTGCACTCTTCAGAGTATATTTTAATAAAGTATACATTATACTGTGTTGTCATAAAATTACTACTGAAAAACTAGTTTTCTAAAAAGTAGTATACTCAATTATTTTTATCTCTTTGTTTGATAGCCCTTTTTGCACACTAGAATGTTCTAAGAAACCATAGCATGCAGTGAATACAAAGAGGAAATTATTTTTTTACTGACTTGTGTACACTGATGTCTAGATGACATAGTATTGGCATTTTTATATTCATAGTATTGTCTTTTGTAAATTGTTTCACAATCTCAATAAATGTTTATTAATTTATATTATAAAAATGTTTGAACACATAGATCTTGACTCCACTAGTTAGCATTTATTGAAGATCTGATGTTTATAGGTCTCTGGGTGCTATGCCTACGTTATTTCATTGATTCTACCAGTGATGCTTAAAGAATGACATTGTGATCCCCATTTTGCAGCCAAGGCAATTGAAAAACAAAAAGAACAGGTATCTTGCCCAATATTACACAAGTTAACAAGTGACAAAGGAAATATTTTAACTCCTCCTGTTTAGTTCTGATCACAAATTTGTCCTTTTTCTTCTTAATATACTTGTCTGTGAGATGGGCTGTCTCCTTAATCTATTGTGCATGCTTGTTATGGTTACTTGTCTTTCCTCCTTTACGATTAGCATGAAATTGCTAACCCTGCTTCCTCTCTTCCTCTCTTATCTGAAACTTTTCTGCCCCAGCAGTAGGCTGCTTACAGACAGAGGCCAGTGAAACTAATGTTTTGCTTTGGCCCATGCCTTTGTTCTTACTGTCCATAGATCTGAAATTTCCTTTTCAATCTCTAAGCTTCTATCTCCTACTCATCTTTTAATACTCAGCTAAGGTTTAGCAACCTCCAGAAGGTCTTTTCTGGTTTAACACTAACACCGGCCCCAGGCTGAGTTGGAGACACCATATTAGTATTGCTACAGTTACCGAGAATAACTTATCATTGAACGTATCACTATCTTTGCTTCTTAACACTAATTCTTGTTCATTTTTATGCCACTATCACCCATCACTGTATCACTTGATGCATAGTATATACTCAATTTTTAATGAAATAAATTAACAAATAAGAAAAGTAAGAAAATACTGCTCATTCCATTGTTTGAAAAGTAGGACAGACAAAAATTATTAGGTGTGTCCTTACTAGTTTATTTAGCCACAGATTGTGGAAGTTTATCCTCTCTTGCATGTATCCAATGACTACTTGTTCCAGAGGCACTACTTGAGATGAGATATAATATTCCTATGGAGTCCTTCTCTGAAAATCACATCGATATGCTCTTTAACCCTATATCCTTTGGTTATTGCTTTTTGATGGGAGACAATTTGCTTAATCTCTCTGAGCATTTTAATTCTAATCTGTAACATGAGTCAAATAATACAATTTACCTAGTATGGATTTAGTAAGGATTAAGAAATAAAAAAGAGCATGCAAAGTACATGAATATATTCAAAAAATATTAGTAGAATGAGCCATTCATGATGCTACACTTCTTTGTTCCTCCTGGATAAATTATATAAAAGTCTGGTGGTGTTTTCCTGGTGTTATGCAGCAAAGGAGAAGTTCCAGTGAAAAGATCTTAAAGGAGCAACTTGTAACTTATGTGAGGTATTTCCAGAAAAAATCGTTTTGCTACCTATTCAGTAACTGGTCCCAAATTGGGTCAGAATATTTCAGTCTCTAGATGGCAGGTAATGCTTCTCTACATCCATAGGTTGACCACCCTCATGGAGCTACTCTTCCCCTAAACCTATATCCTAAGTTAGTCAAGATAACATGTCTGTCAATTACTGTGTTTACTCTTCTCAATAACTTACACTTTAGCCATACCCCTGCAACAACAACTATTTCTCAATCCGCAACTCTCCATTACTCTTTATGTATTTGTATAAGTCTTTATGGAGATGACATTTGATATGTGAATAAGAGCATTGAATATTGTAGCTTCTAATTAACATTCTTGAAGCCTGGGAAAAGAAAGGTATTATACCTTAGGATATAGACGTACATATTTAGGGTAATGCTAGCAAAGCTTGAATGGAAACCCAAGAAAATTTGCATCTAAATCTAAAGCAATTCATGAGCTGCGTGAAGACCAGTCATCCTCCATTCTTGGAGAGAAGACATCAGATTATCATCAGGTTTTTACCAATACTATTCAACCAATAACAGGTCCTATCGCGGAAATCTCACTGGCCTTGTGTGGAAGACAAGACTTTGATGTTGAACTAACAACTATAGAAGCAGAAGCAATAAATAAGGAATAAATCACTCAACAGCCTCCACTGTTACCTCATATTCCAATATTAGGGCCCCAGATTTCAAAATCAGCTCAAGTGTCCCTTGACCCACGAATGGATTAACAAATTGTGGTATATATGTATCATGGAATATTATGCAGCCTTAAAAAAGATGGAGACACTACCTCTTTTATGTTTACGTGGACAGAGCTGGAACATATTCTTCTTAGTAAAGTATCTCAAGAATTGAAGATAGAATATCCAGTATATTCAAGATACTTGAGAAGTATACTGTATATTATGAAACCAATATATAATCACCCACACTTTCATATGGAAGACAAAACACAACTATAGTCCAGGATGAAGGAGGGAACAGGACAGGAGGAGAGGGGAGGAGGGAGTTTGGGGGAAGGGAGGGTAATCATTAGAATCTCACTTATGGTGCATATTGCAAGGGTACATGTCAAATCTATTAAGAGCAGAGTATAAATGTCTTCACACAGTAATTAAGTAAGTGAGGTGAAGGCTATGTTAACCAGTTTGATGTATTATGATTTGTATATAAAATCAGCACCTTGTACCCCATAAATGCATTAGTATACACAGTTATGATTTAATAAAAAAAATTAAAAGGAAAGAGAAAGATTTCAATATTAGAGATTTCTGTGAAGTATGGCAAAGCCAATATGGAAGTTTTTATGCTGAAAATAAACTCTAAGAAGACACTCCACAGGACTATTTTTTTATAGCTAAGTACCAATAATAAATAATTATGTCACAGAAAATTTGTAACTGATTTTTTGTTAGAGTATAAAATAAAGAAAATTATAATCATAAAAATATTCTAAGAAGCCAAGCATTTATTTGTTGTCATGAGATTGATCTTAGTAAAGGCATATTGCTATGAAACGTGCTCCATCTTCCAACCACCCCAATATGAATCAATCTTACAAGAGGGGGGCTTGAACAACTATACTAGTACTAAATTAAATTTATCTTCATTAATAAACCAAATTAAAATATCTAGAAAAATTTTGGAATGTCTTACTTCAAAAGTTATCCATACAGCTTATTTAAAATCTGCTATGAAGAAGTGAGGAAGTAATTTTCAGTAGATAGTCACAAAGAATGAATGAGACTTGCAGTCAGAGGCCAAGATATGGCTACATTTATGAAGCCACTGGAAACAAAATTATTTTGGAAAATGAACAGAAAATCAATAATCATAATTGTAGGTGAACCAAATACTAGCCATGGAGTTGAGACCAAGATGATTTTGACATACATATTCATGTAACAGGCTCCAAAATGAGTAGCAAGAGGTATTTGGTGATTTATTATTGATTAAACATCTTTTCCCCCCAAATCTGTGGAGACCAATTTTTATAGTAATATAACACTATAAGAACCCCCAAGTGCTTTCCTAACATTATCATAATTATTCCTCATGACAAATACTCAAACTAGAAAAATGAGATTCAGATAACTTGTACAACTTGTCAAGTGTCAGACCTGAAAGTTGAATTCTGTTCTGTCTAGCCTCCTAGACTTCCAGCCTTGGCTACAGGGTGGGGAAAGGTCAGAAAAAAATTCATGACCGCAATGTTAGCCATATCATTCACCTGCCAGGAACTAAAGAAGTAAATTAGAAAGAAGTTAGGTATAAGCAATTGTCTTGGATTTTTGTATTAAAAGTGTCACAAGAATATGTATTTTTCACAACATTGTACTCAAATAGAATTATTCATTGGTCACAAACACTAAAAAATTAAGGAGTTTCTCTGAGCATGTTATAATAACGGCAAACTATCAGTGCCAGAGGGCATATGATTGGTTTTATGTAGTTTACATATACTTTTTACCAATATATTTTTGAAAAATCAGAACTTGGTAGCCTTAAGCATTTTGCTTGAGCCTTCTTGTCCTAAGATTTTGCTTTTCTATAACTAGTCTTACTAAATATGTCTTAAGTATGACATGCTACCCATTCACTGAGTACAAAGTGATCAACTCTTACGCTCTCACTATGCCTTTAGATAAATAGCAATGTCACTTAGGGATCCCAAGGCATGAAGAGCTGAGAGAAAACCACCCTCCCTTGGGAATAAGATGATAATTCCTGATTCTTACGCCCCTATGGGGATACCAAGGCTATCTTTCCTTGGAGAAGCAGCTGAGGCTGAACTTAAACATAAACTCTCCTTCCTGAGTTCCCAGATCTAAAATATTTAGACACAGACACTGGGAATATCCCTTCTTGGTAAAGATCTCTACGTCCATCTAGTGAGTTTTTCCTCATTGGGAAATGAAGGTCCCAAGCCATGGCTCTGATATTAGACACCTGGCTAGAGCAGGAATTGCACTGAGACTAGATCTGGGCTTGCAACTGGAAATTCTCAGTTCAGTCTCATTTATTCTTGTTTTCATTTTCTCTTTTTGCCTCTTCTCCACATCATTTACTTTCTGGATATATACAAGTATGCCTCTTGGATTGAAGTATGAAGATTGGGGTTTAAAGGGAAATGGAAGAAAGCATTTGAGCAAGAAAATGGCATAGGACCCAGTGCCAAGCCTAACCCCAGACTTTTCTGCTCCCCAGGAAGGGGTTTGGAGGAGGCAGTTTGGGCATCTAAAGTAGTGTAACATGTGGGAAGTATCTTGAGCAGAGCAAAAGAGGATGCAAATTCAGAAGGGAAAAAAGGTCCCCCCAATCACCCTCTCTTAATCATCATTGACAAGAAATCTTCATTAGTTTGCCTTCTACTTTCTTTTTTTTTTAAAGTGCCCACTCCTTTCTGTGTTCACTCCTCTTTGCTTTCTCTATCTTCTCTATTCTCAGTTCAGTCTCATTTATTCTTGTTCTCGTTTTCTCTTTTTACCTCTTCTCCACATCATTTACTTTCTGGATACATACAAGTATGCCTCTGTTCTTCCCATTCATTCTACTCTTTCTCAGTCTATTCTCACATAGTTTGCCTAGATTTACCTTTACTGTCCACAGCTTCCAGCAGACAAATAAGACCCCAGAGGAAGCAAACTTGTAGCAGTGTTTTCTATTCAATGACTTTCTCTTTTCCCTCCATCGTTATCATTCCTTACCTTTTTCTCATTTCCAGACCATACTTTGTTGATGACATTATTGATGTCAAACACAGTAACTTTTCAATATTAATAAAAATCCTATACACTCTAATTTGATACCACAAAAAGATTATAGAGAAAAGTTTCTGCACAGGTATGGCTCCTCTGGACACCAAGAGCAACAATCTCAAATCACTGGGAAGGATCCCTGTGCCACAGCCCTGTAGAGATCTCTAGTGTTGCCTCCAGAATTCTGTCTGCAGTCTCCTCAAAACTGTAAAATGGGCAGAAAAATCTTATTAGCCTGGGCAAAGAAAGCTACCAGTGGGGAAGACAAAGAAGAATGATGTGAATATAGGGGCTTAGAAGGGAAAACATGGGTACTTTGAGCGCAAAGTTACTCTTCAAAAAAGAGTCCAATAAGTCTGTAGTTCAGGTGTAACTTTTAACCTGGAATTCTCATTCCAGTGGCTGGAGCACACTCTTGCTGATAAGTTCTATGATCATTAAAATAGACCCTTTGTCTCTGGTGTCTGAAGTTAGACCATGATGTGACATCTAGGTGTGCATTTAGAAGAATCTGGATATATTTAGATATACTTTTTAAAATGTATCCCACGTGATACGTATTGGAATTCTGAAATCTGATTACTGATGTATCTAATCTCTTCTGAAAAGGTCAAAGGCCCTGCCTCCTTCTCTCTCTACTTCAATCTGGAGCTCTTTATTAGATCTGTGTTAGACATTCTGACTCTACCCCCTATTTCTCTTACACGTTTCAGTATTTTTCATCTTATTTTATCCTCCATCTTCATTCTAGGCTGATTGTACTGATCTTCCTTCTGACAATTTACTATCTCTCTTTAGCTGTCTCTCATGTGTGGTTAAATTAATCCTTTGAGTTCCTACAATTCATATTGATTTTTTCAAATACATCTTACCTTCTTTCAAAAATGTTACATTACTTTTGATAGTTACTTTGTTTCATTCTCCAGTGCCCTGAGAAAGCCATTGACTTATAGGCTTTATCTTCTGAATCTCAGTAAAACATAAAAAAGATGTTTAATCAATTACATCAAATCAGAATGCCATGTCCTCATTCACACTTTTGCTTTTCCTATGTATTCATTGAGTCTTATTTAATTCTAACAATTCTTCAGTTCCATTTTCTAGTTTACTTTTTATCAGTTGTGACACAACTACTATTAGAACTCTCATAACATTTTCAAGTTAATAATTGTGTTTTTTCATTTCCCAAACATATGACAATCTTCTTTTAAATATCCTTATTCTTATGTTTTCAAGCTTATCTTTCATTATTTCAAATCCAGTCAGGAAATTTGTTTAATATTGCTTATCAACTAACACCAATTTATTTGTATAGGTTGGATTCTACTATCTGTCATTTTTGCAGACTTTATCCATGATTTTTTTCAGTTAATTATTTTTTAACTGAGAATAGAATGATTTCTCCATCACATTATATATTAAAATTCTTTGAAGCCTAAGATAAAAGCTGGTTCCTCATGAAAGAATTTGGATTTGCTTCTGTTATTTTCTGGTGCCATGGATAATCTGGGATAATAAGAAATTCCTTTTGAGCAATTTGTGGAAACTCAGGCTACAAAGACACATGAGGACCAGACTGTGGTTTGGTATGTACAAGGATACATTCTCCACTATGTAGTATAATAACCTTGAAGGTAATTATTATTTTAAAGTTACGGGTGGGTATGAGGGTAGAAGTGAAATAGTAGGTTTATTTTTAGTGTACACCTTCACTCCAGATGTGGTACTATAGAGACCTATGTAGGATTATGTGGTTCTGTGTGTAGGGGACTAAATAGGTTACCCATACGCTAGAGCCCTGATTTTTTAATTGAAAGGAAAAATTGTATGTTTATCATGTACAACTTGCCATAATGAAGTACACATACATTGGGAAAAGATTAAATCTAGCTAATTAACATAGGCATTAAAAGTAGAGAGTAGAATGTTGGTTTTTCAGAGCCCGGGAAGGATGTTTGGGATGAGGGGATGGAAGGTGTTGGTCAAAGGATAAAAAAGTTTGGTGAAATGGTAGAAATAAGTTCAAGACACATATTGTACAATATGCTTAAATTCATTTAATTTCTCAAATGCCCTTGAATTTCAAATGCAGTGTTTGATTTTAATGTCTGGACTTCATTAAATTCCTTGCAGTGTTTGATTTTAATGTTTGGACTTCATTAAATTCCTTGCCTGAGAATTATTTTAGTTTGCCTGTTCATGAATGTACTCAAGCATTCAAGTGTAGATATAGGTATAGGTACAAGTATTAATATTGGTATAGCTGTGGGTGGTGGTATGGACATAGGTATGCATAGGGAAGGGATATTAGTACAGATAAGACAGAGATATAGACATAGATATAGATGTGAATTTTATTTACTTTGATCAGGAGCTTTGTACTTTGCATATAGTTTATCATGCTTCTGGACACTCTCAACTTTTCCTCTGTTAAAAGTTGATAGTGTTGAGCATTCAGAATGTTTTTTTTTTTTTTTTGAGACAGAGTCTCACTTTGTTACCCTCAATAGAGAGTCATGACATCATAGCTCACAGTAACCTCAAACTCTCGGGCTCAAGCAATTCTCTTGCCTCAACCTCTCAAATAGCTGGGACTGCAGGCATCCAGGACAATGTCCAGCTATTTTTAGAGATGGGGTCTTGTTCTTCATTAATAATTCCTTCTTTCTTCATAATTCCTTGCCTGAGAATTATTTTATGTTTTCCTGTTCATGAATGTACTCTAGCTTTCGAATGTAGATATACGTATAGGTACAAGTATAAATATTAGTATAGCTGTGTATGGACATAGATATGTATAGGGAAGGAATATTAGTACAGATAAGACACATATCTAGATTATTTAAATGTGTCATTTAAATAACATTTGATGTTTAAATAATTTGTGATTAAATATTAATTAAGCAAAACAAATTGAAAAGGTAAATTTATCTAAGAGAAAACAGCAGATGAAATCCAATTGAAAGAACAAAGTTGATGAAACATCATTATATATAATATATATATACACACACACACGTACATATATATATAATTGCTATCTCTTATGTGTCAGAAATGTTTTAGGCACAGGGATGTGAGACAAATAAGGTGAATTGTGTCCCTAACCTGATGGACCTTAGAGTTTAAGTACATAATCATCAGAGACTAGGGTAGAATTAAATTAACTCTTTCTCTCTTCTTCAGCTACTTAGAGACATCTACACCTCACTAAAGTCGCCGCCAATGCTGCCTTATAGCAACAGTTCCCTGCCTACTGAGGTCTCTGAATTCCTCCTGAACTGTTTTGTCAGGTCTCCCAGTTGGCGGCACTGGCTGTCCATGCCCCTCAGCCTCCTCTTCCTCCTGGCCATGGGGGCCAATGCCACCCTCCTGATCACCATCCGGCTGGAGGCCGCTCTGCACCAGCCCATGTACTACCTGCTCAGCCTCCTCTCCCTGCTGGACATCGTGCTCTGTCTCACTGTTATCCCCAAGGTCGTGGCCATCTTCTGGTTCAACCTCAGGTCCATCAGCTTCTGGGCCTGCTTCCTCCAGATGTTCATTATGAATAACTTCTTGCCCATGGAATCATGCACCTTCCTGGCTATGGCCTATGATCGCTATGTGGCCATCTGCAAGCCTCTACATTACTCGTCCATTGTTACGAACCAATTTGTGGCAAAGGCTATTGTTTTCATCTTGGCCCGGAATACATTATTCACTGCACCTATCCCCATCCTCTCTGCCCGTCTCCACTACTGTGGAAAAAATATAATTGAGAATTGCATCTGTGCCAATCTCTCTGTTTCCAGACTTTCCTGTGATAACATTGCCCTCAACCAAATCTACCAATTAATTGTGGCTTGGACTCTCATAGGCTCTGATCTCATCCTCATCTTCCTGTCCTATATTTTCATTCTCCACGCTGTTCTTAAACTCAAGGCCAAAGGGGCAGCTGCCAAAGCTCTGAGCACTTGTGGCTCTCACTTCATTCTCATTCTCTTCTTTAGCACCATCCTGTTGGTTTTTGTTTTTACCCATATGGCCAAGAAAAAGGTTTCTCCTGATGTCCCAGTCTTACTTAATGTTTTACACCATGTAGTTCCTGCAGCTCTGAACCCCATTGTCTATGGTGTGCGAACCCATGAGATTAAACAAGGGATTTGGAAATTACTCAGGAGGGGTGGGTAAATCCAGAAGGTGATTGTGTTCTTGCTTTGTTTTTCTGGATCGAAAAGACTCAAAAGCATAATTTAAAAGCAGAGATTGAGAGGTAGAAATATAGGCCTAATTTTCTCTCTGAACATGCCTGATAGAAAGTATATACTTTCCCTCTAAACCAGAGGCACATCCTACTTTGCAATTCCATGGTTTCCTGGAAGAGATTAAGGATGTAGATGTATAATCTCTCCTCATGCTACCTTGGTAGGAGGCTGCAAATCTTGATGAGTTGTGCATCAAACCTAATTGTTTACTACTGACTGAATACTGAACAGAACCGATGAAGATGGAAAATCAGTATTTACTTCAACATGTGTGGCTGATGGGGACGGTGTATAGCATAGACTTTGGAAGGAAGTTCATAAGATTTGGAGTGATATGTAATATGAAAAAGAACTGTTAAAAATATTTAACCATTATATTTTAACATTTTCCTGTAGGCATTCAAACATATTAATTGAAAGTTATTTTGGGCCCATCATAGTACTAGGAAATAGAGCTCTAACTTAAATAAATGTTGATCCTGGTACTCAAAGAGTACAGCATGTAGTGGATAGGGCAGAAATAAGTAAAATCAACTATCTTCAATATAATTGGAGTTAATTAAAACACACAAATAGAGCACTTTGTAAGCCCAGGAAAGAGAAAATTTCTTTTCCTAAGTGAGACCATAAGATTACTGTGTGATGATAAAAGGGCAGAATACAATGGAAATACATGACAGGAAGCTAAACCACAGCATATAAGTATAAAAATTCTTTATTAATTTATAAAATAGAATGTAATCCTCTGTGACTGCCTTATCTCAGTTAAATCTCAGTTAATGTCAATTCAATACTTTCAGTTTTTTAAGCCAAAAATCTGGAGGTGTCCTTGCCACACATTTTCTCTCATTACCAATACCTAACTGACCAACATACCACTAAGCCCTAGAATCCCACCATTTTTCTCCATCTGCTGTGCACAAGTCCAAGCTACCCCATCTCCATTCTGAATGATGGTAATGGCCTCCTGGGGTGGGGAGGAGGACTCCTTGCTTCTGTTCCTATTTTCCAATACCTCAAATGTGGAAGACGGAATGGCAGGCCAGTCATGTCACTACCATCCATACACAAAGGCTTTTGTATATCTTCACAACTCAGAATAGAAAGCAAATCTTTACAATGGAATACAAATCTCTACACATTCTGACCCTCATCTACCTATCTGACCTCTTCCTTTAGCTCACTCTATCTAAACTGCCTTTCTAACAGTTTCTCAAAAACACAAACCAAATTCCTCCTTCTGGGATGTTCTGCCTATCGTTCCTTCTGTCATTACAACTCTTTCCCTCAGGTCCATTGGCTCTCTCTGACCACAGTATTTAAAATAGTGTCCAACAATATTCCCCCAAAGAATTTTCTAGTGCCTTCTGTGTTTCATTGTTATACGTAGCATTTCTGACAATCTAATGACCACAAATTTTACTCATTTGTTTGGTCAGTTTCCTCTTACTAAAACTTATGCAGTATGAGGACCAGTTTTTTTGTCTCTTATGTTCATTACACACTCTAGCACCCAGAACCAGGGTTGGCATGTGGTAGAGATCCACCAACATTTGTTAAATAAATGATTTAATGAATATTTAATAAATGATTGAATACATGCTGGTTAGTAGGAATATAATTTAGACATAGTTCTTATCATTAGATGTCATGAGTAAGAGAGAGAGCATATGTCCATCATGATCCCATGACATGGCCTGAGCAACTGTACTGAGCATGCCACAGGAGTGGGGACTGACATAGAAATACACTTTTAGACACTTTGACACTTTGAGTCTGATTACCTGTGAGCCACACTGGTGGAGTTACAGGTTTGACTTTCAAATAAAGCATGAACTTTAGAATTCACCATAGAGTGTAACTGAGGCAGTGGAAGCGAATTAGATGGGCTAAGGATGAATATAGATTAAGAAACCCCCCTCGCCAAGAGCTCTGGAAAGCCCCACATCATCCTTAACTTCCAGTGTAGGGAGATTGGCATGGTGAGAAAACAAAGAAATAATGGTCAGAGGAACAAAAGCAAAAACCAGAGGGAGATGGAAGAAAAGAATTCACAATGGATGAGCTTTGGTCAATTAAGAGGTATGGTCAACTGCACTCAAGGCCACCCAGAAAGCATGAAAATTTTTTGTTTACATATATTTAATGATTAAAGTACATGACAAACATAGGACTATTATAGAGTTATAGTTTTATTAGTGAAAACTTAGAAAAATGGCTCGGTGCCTGTGGCTCAACTGGCTAAGGCACCAGCCACATACACCTAAGGTGGTGGGTTCGAATCCAGCCCGGGCCCAACAAAAACAACAATGACGGCTGCAACCAAAAAATAGCTGGGCATTGTGGTGGGCACCTGTGGCCCCAGCTGCTTGGGAGGCTGAGGCAGGAGACTCACTTGAGCCCAGGGGTTGGAGGTTGCTGTGAGCTGTGATGCCATGGCACTCTACCCAGGGGGATAGTTTGAGACTCTGTCTCAAAAAAAAAAAAAAGAAAAGAAAAGAAAAGAAAACTTAGAAAAATGAGTACAGAAAAAATTCCTACTTGTGTATGTATCACCCTTACTACATATAAGGATGCTTCACACTGCGAAGGCACTATCTCTTCCTGTTCATACAGGTAGCATTTCATCATGCTCCTTATTATTAAAGGTTTCATTCCTAGTTAATTCTACATTTTCCACCACAAAAGAATTGTAGCAATGTTGCTATTACTCATAATACTATGACTCTCTGACTGTGTTTTGTTGAAAGTGTACAAATCTTGCTCCCACAAATCTCTAATAGCATTTATTTAATAACAGCTACAGCATTATTCATGACATTGCGTTATCCAGTGTGGTGCAAACAAGGGCTGGCTTCTGTGGACCCTCTCAAAGGTTGTTCCTTTTTTCATTGATGATGACCAAAAACACAAGTGTTCACCAGACTATGTAGGAAAATGTGAACAATAATTGCTTTTCTGTTGCTTTCACTCCATATTCTCTTGAACTCTTAGGCCATAATCACTGCATTCTTACAGGGGAATCTTTCTATGTTTACATGGAATCTCTAAAGATTCATATAATAGCATGCCCATAGAAAACTTCCATAACACTCCACAATGAAACAAATATCTAAAAAAAGAACATTTTCATTTGTTCTTGAAATCCAAATAACGTTTCAATTTCATTGGCAATAAGTCCTGTTGCAATACATCACATTAAGATGAACCTGATCATAAGAAATATGCAGGCAGTTAGACTACATTTAAATTACAAAACAGAA
>CAUYQV010053629.1:0-12163 GCA_963574575.1 Galagoides demidoff
TGAGACACTCGGACCCCAAAGGTTTCCCACACTTTCTCTTCAATACCATCAAAACTAATCATGGGAGACTTTACCTCCTTCATGTTTACGTGGATGGAGCTAGAAAATATTCTTCTTAGCAAAGTATCTCAAGAATGGAAGAAAAAGTATCCAATGTACTCAGCCCTACTATAAAACTTTAGCCCAAGAATATGGGGAGAGGGGAGAGGGAGGGGAGGGGAGGGGGAGGATGGGTGGAGGGAGAGTGATTGATGGGATCATGTCTATGGTGCATCCTATAAGCGTACATGTGAAACTCTCTAAATGTAGAATATGAATGTCTTAACACAATAACTAAGAAAATGACATGAAGGTTATCTTGACCAGTTGGATGAAAGTATTTCAAATTGTATATAGAAACAGCACACTGTACCCCATTATAGTATTAATGTACACAGCTATGATTTAATAAAAAATTAAATAAATAAATAAAAAGGAAATTAGAAAGAATAGAACTTACTATTATTTGTGATTTTGAAAGACTGAAGCAAATTTTATGGACATTGAAGCATAACAATTATTCTTTAAATAAGAAAATGATACTCAATTGAAATACTAAAGTAAGCAGTCTTAGATTTTTGGCCAGGCACAGTGGGGCATGCCTATAGTCACAGCTACTCCAGACACAGAGGAGCACTTAATCCCAGCAGTCTGAGGCCCGTGCAATAAAAAAAAAAAAAAAAAAAAACACCATAAGCAATCTGTTCTACCCCCCTCACCTATCCACTTCCACCCCAGCACACTCACACATAAACATTTCTAACTATGTGCAGAATAAATATTTGGAACTCTTTGCCTCAAAACATTATGCAATCTTAGGTTTTGGTCTTAAAAATACCGAAGCTGTTTTCTTTTTTCTTCTACTCCTGCGTTTGACTTTTTGCAGCTTATCTTAAGAATTCTAAGACCTTGGTAAAATTTAGAATAAGGAATGAGGGCTGAGTAAGAAATGTCCGTGAGCTACCTAACTATCTCATTTCAGCTAATTTAATAACAGAGTAAATAGGATGGAATGCAGATGTACGATTTGGTCTGTTTTTATTCTCTTGTTTTCGTGATAATGGCAACCAGTTTATGTACATGCAAAGAACAGCATTTTTCTTTTCTTTTTTTTTTTCTTTTAACAAAGGCATTCAGGGAGATACTAAATTCTTAAAATGTACAGTCCATGTGATTTTTGAATTGCTCTAGATACATAAACAAGTTTTGCACATTATCTGGCATAAAGAATAATACTATATCACATTTATGGACATTTTAAGGCAAGGTAGTGACAGACCTATTTACTTTGTCTTCAATAGATCACTGCAACACTCAGAATGAGGTGCTTGGAAAATGTATTAACTTTCTTCTGTGGGGTCAAGTTATTAACCTATGATGGCAGGGTGACAAATGTAACTCTCTCTTATGGTACAAAATGTAATATTTGCTTGTTTACTGCTTGCATATTCTAATCTAAATTTGAGATCATCCTTTCTGGACTATATTTCCATAGCTGTTAGTATATGGAAAGGCATAAATACCAAGGCCAAAGGCCTTTTGTGATGATTGTAATGTCTCTAAAGCTGGGTATATTATGGCCTTTCTTTACTTTCTAGTCATGGCTCAGATGTTCACAGTCATTTGCTCCAGCTATTTGCACTTAAATGAGGATAGCCTATGGAATGTGAACCCCAAATCTAAAATTCTCCATCTCAGTCTGTCAAGAGTTGGGACATTGATTTGATACTGAAGCAGTGATTGTTTTTTCATCTTCAGGGCATAGACCTGAATTACAAACTTCATTTCATTGATTCACTCTCTTTCAGCTTGACAAACAGAAATTCCTTATCAGCCTCAGATTAATATACCACTCTGGAATTTTAACTCTACTCAGATAGCCACAAACATCCCCAAAAGGCATCTAAAGCAAAAGTTTTCATTCTTTCTGGTACCTATTTTCCTGTTGGTCAACGATTAGAGAACACAAGAGCTATTATCTAATAGTTCATGGTTTCCATTAATAATTAGAAAATAATTTTGAGGGCAGCGCTTATGGCTCAGTTAGTTGGCCGCCAGCCCCAAATCCCAAGAGTGGTGGATTCAAACCTGGTCCCGGCCAAATTGCAACAAAACATAGCTGGGCAGTGTGGCGGGGACCTGTAGTCCCAGCTACTCGTGAGGCTGAGGCAAGAGAATCACCTAAGCCCAAGAGCTAGAGGTTACTGTGAGCTGTGATGCCACAGCACTCTACTACGGGCAATGAAGTGAGACTCTGTCTCTAAAAAAAATAAAAAGAAAATAATTTTGAAATTTGAGTCAAAGTTATGTTGAGACATTTAAACAAACCTACCCTTAAAGTAATTCTGAAATGTACAGTCCATGTAATTTTTAAATTTCTCTAGGTATGTGGTCAAGTTTTGCATATTATCTACTTGCAAGTAAGTAGAACATCTTTTCTTAATTTGTTGTCATCCACAGGTTTGTAATTGTCAATCATGATATAATGATACCTTCCCCTGTTAGGGAACAGAGAACACCATCAAATATAAGACATGACCATCATGCTGACTGAACTGAAGCTCCTATAGTAAAGCATGTACAGATGTTTAATGTCTACAATACACAAATTACTCATGTATAGAAATAATATTACAGGCCAAAAGATAGGCATTGAACTATAGATCACAAGAATCAAAGAAAAGAAGGAAGAAGACCAGGAAGAAAAGAAAAAATAAGAGTTGGAATGGACCAGGGACATTCCATGGATGAAGTGGAACTTGAGGTTGGAGGTAAAAAAAAATGGATTAGGATTAAAAACTTCAAGTGGAAGATAGGAAGATATGGGTGACTGCCTCAAACTAAAACAAGATAAGTTAAATATGGCTATGGAAAAGTAGACTAATAGTTTCAATAAATTTTCCATTGAAGCTTGGACTACAGTTACAATTGTTGGCAAATGTATATGTCTTGAATGGCATATCAAGGACAGACTATAGAAAAATACTCTAGTAAGGGCTGAGAGAGAAGAAAGCACTATGCAGTTACCTAAGACACCCATAATTTGTGCAAATGTATAGCAAATAGCATTATCCTGAATATAAACAAAACAGAGAAAAATTTCAAATAGTTTTGGACCATATGAGGCATCTTTAGGCTTAGTGTTGCCAGGTAAAATAAAAAATGCAGAGAGAGAGCAAAGAGGAATTAACTGTCCTTTTCTTGTTGTTCACTGCACAGAAATGGAAAAGGAGGGATGGGGAAGATGAAGTGATGGGAGAGGTGAGGAAAGCACAGAACTAGGGGACTCTGGGGCCCCTGGTGATAGGACTGCCACCAGCAGTAGGAAATCTCACACCAAAGTCAAGAGAGGTTGAATCTGCCACTATCTGAATTTTTCTTTACATTATACAGTCAACTTTGGCTTATTTCTAATGAACCTCTGTATAATTTTATTCCAGTGTTTGGGGGTGAATCTTCTTTGACATATTTAACCAAAAGGAAAATATGATCATAAATATCCAGGTTCAGTAGTTGCTAAGTAATTTCTACAAAAAGAGAACAAATCAAAGATATTACAGGAAATATATTTCCTAAGGATAAATAAAATACCATGAGACTTACAATAAGCATTTATTTTCACCATATTTTAAGCAAAAACAAGACATGCTTCCAGAAAAAATGAAATGAGAGCAACAGGAATGCATCAAGTATTTTTACCAATAATCTAAATCTATGAGACATAAGACATTCTTCGCCGATAAATTAAAACTTGAACTTCCCCATGCAGACTTTTTAAAAACATAAATAATTTGCTTTTCCTCCCATAGACTGCAAATCTTGTAAATGTTCATTTGCCTGAATTGAAATGCAAAATAAAGCCAAGTAAAAAGTGCAAATGTGCTTTGAAATAGTAGCATCAAAGCGGGGAGGGAAAGCTTTCCATTCCTGGCCCCTCTCCTCTCCCACACATTTTCATCTGTCATATTGAAATAAATAAGAGAGCAAGGGTTTCTTTCTCCCCCTGTGCTGTTTGTGGTTAAGGAAACAATAAAGGATATTGTTACAAATAGGTAGGCAATATAATGAGAAAAAGAAGTGGCCTGTGGTCATAGCTGCAGCTGTGCAGGCAAGACATAAAGTTTTTAACGGTCTAAGAAAGCAGCTAGAAATACCCATTAAAGAATAAAGAGGTTTTTGACTGCTGTGTACAATAAGATTATTTGGAACATATTAGCTACCTCTAAGCTTAAAGTTCTGGGCCTAGTCTTTAAAGTTTATGAGTGATTTTTTTATTTACCTCTTTCTAAAGTGCTTTTCGCTTTAGTCTGTTTTTCTTCTCTGCATATTTTTTCTTTTTACAAACTATGTATTTTATATAAACAGCTTGGCAGAGAAAGTATGAAATTTTGATCTTTGCACAGATGAGACCCACACTGGTGGGATATGTACCGCTACAGGGAGGTAGGACAAAGGGTTTTCCCAATAATTCCCAAATGATTATGGAATTCAGTCTGGGATTAAGGAATTTAATGATCATGAGAATCAATTAAAATGCATTCAATTCAGAATTCATTGCCACAGTAGTGGTTGATTGTGTAGCATTATTCCAAACTCGGGAAATCAACAGGGAATATCATTGCAACAAAAAATGAGCACTCGTTGGCCATATGGCCAGAACCTCAGAAGACAGAAATTATTTACTGAGCTGTGATTACATCTACTTCATGACTTCTTAATCACTAGAATTGGGAGATAAAGGAATGCAGAGTGGTAGAGAGAATGAGAAGCCAGTACCTTCGCACTGATAGCGGTGGTTGTTAATAGCTTAACCTCTTCAGACTTTGAATTTATTCTTGCAAAGGGATTAATGATCCCTTAGGCTTATTATCATAGGCTTATTTTAAGGATTGAATGGGTGAATACCTATTTTTAAATAAACTTTTTATTTTGTAATAATTTTGATATGCCAAAAAGTTGCCAAGATAGAGCAGAAATTTCCCCTATACCTCTCCTCTGCTTCCTCTAGTATTACTCTCCTACATTATGTAGTGTATTTGTGAAAACTCACACCTATAATCCTAGCATTCTAGAAGGCTGAGGCCTGGCTCAGCGCCCGTAGCTCCCGTCACATACATAGAGGCTGGTGGGTTCAAACCCAGCCCAAGCCGGCTAGACAATAATGACAACTGCAACCAAAAAATAACCGGGTCTTGTGGTGGGCTTCTTAGTCCCAGCTACTTAGGAATCTGAGGCAAGAGAATTGCTTGAGCCCCCAGAGTTAGTAATAATAAAAAAATGAAGAAAAAAAAAGAATAAAAAGGAAAAACAAATTTAAAAAAATAAAAATGAAAAATAGAAGGCCAAAGCCAGCAGATTGCTTGAGCTCAGGAATTCGAGACCACATTGAGCAAGAGCAAGATCCTGTCTCTACTAGAAACAGAAAAATAAACCGGGTATAATGGTGCATACATGGTGAGGCCTGTGCCTCAAAGAAGTAGGGTGCCAGCCCCATATACCAGAGGTGGTGGGTTCAAACTCGGCCCTGGCAAAAAAAAAAAAAAAAAAATTTTTACAACAAAAATAAATAAATAAATAAATGAATAATGGTGTACATACTAGCGCCAGCTACTGGAAAGGTTGAGGCAAGAGGATTGCTTAAGCCCAAGTGTTTGAGGTTACTTGAGCTATGATGCCCCAGCATTCTACCCAATAGGACAGAGTGAGACTCTGACTAAAAAATAATATACTAAGAAACCAAAATTGTTGTATTGCAATTAACCAAACTCCAGATTTTATTCAGATTTTGCTGATTTTTCCCCTTATGCCCATTTTTCCATTTCTGGATTCAGTCCAGGATACCTCCATTGGGTATTTAAAAATGCACATTTTGTTTTTCAAAACATTTAGAACAGTGACTGGCACATCTAACATTATTATACATCAACAAAAATTTGTTCCAAGTTTCTTACGCTGATTCTATTACAAAGACTCAATGAATGCAAAATAAGGGGTAATTTTTATTTGTAATAAAAATCAACTGTAGGTTAATCGCTCTCAATAAAAGGAGCTTATCTCTAGGATAGCTGGTAAAGGTGAGAAAAACAAATCACGTCTCCTATAACTCCATTAACTGACTTACTCTTACAACAAAAGTGTTTTGAGCACCTACAATACACAAGGCAGTGTGTCACAGGCTGAGGTACAGGGATGAATAAATAATAGTCCTTTTTCATACAAAACTTACATTTTCTTATAATCCTTATTAAGCTATTGGTGTGGAATCTGTTCTACTCCACCATGAAGGGAAAGGGCATCGAATCCCTCATCTAAACACAACACTCACTCAGTAGTGATGGATTTATTAATATGAGGGAATAGAAAAAAATTAGCACAGTTCACCGTGGCTCCTGTTGCCAGATAGGAGGATGCAAAAAAAGGCAGGTCTTTAAGGAGACAGGAAAACTGAGGACATGACTCTGATACTAACAAAAAAAGGATGCAAAAAAAAATATGTGCTTGATTTCAGACGCATCCATTTCTCCCAGTCTGATGTTGCTTCCTGGAAGGACAGCCTTGCTCATGACTGCTAATGTTAGCTAAATACTCTATACCAAGCCCTGTTCTCTATACTTTCTATGTATTAATTCGAGTCACCCTCACAACCATCATATGAAGTAGATAATATTACTCCTCAATTTATAGATGAGAAAAGGAGCCAAAGTGATCTGATGCAAGAAAAATGGGAAAGAGGACCCAAAAAAATCCTTTCATATTTTCATAGCTTTCTGAATACTGAGGCAGATACTGCCCTAGGCACAAATAATAAAAGGAACTTTGTTTCCAGTTCCTTAAAAGAAACATTGAAAAATTCAAATGAATCAACTTGACTTTTAGAGTCTGAAAAAACAATATCGTTTAGGATTAGAGTCTTAGAATGTCTCCTAAGATGTCTCTAGTAACTGCTGAGCAAACTAATGTCCCCATGTGCAAGCACTAGTGCAAGTGCTAGTGGTGTCTTCTTTTCACTCCTTGATAAAACCAGTAGTAATCAAAGCTTCTATTACTGCCTGGCTCTCTACTGTGAGCTGCATCAAAGATAAATACGAACAAGCCAGCTACTTTTTCTCAGATCCCTTACGCTGTAATAGCTGCATTTCATACTTGTGGCATGCGAGTAACTCAAAACTGTGTAGAACTGAAAAGAGGCACATTCCCGAACAACTGGAGCGCTATGGAAAGAAATAGAAGGAATTGCCCCTGGCTGGGGGAAGAATGAAGGCTTCCTGCATGAGCGAAGCCTTTGAAGACTAAGTGGTACTTGTCAGTTGCAGCAGATGACAGGGTAGGAAATTCTTCAATGGGGAAAAGCATTGATGAAAGCAAAAGGTTAGGAAATCAGAAAGTTTGTCCTAGGAATTCCTAGGTCCCCGGCCTCCTGTCTGGCTGAGGTGCAAATCACTGTGAGAGGAGGACAGTGTGGAGGGCCCATATTTGGCTGAGAGCCAGGATGAGGATATAGTACTTGATACAGGAAAAATGGTAAACGCTTAAGGATTTATGGGGGGAAAAAAGTTGTTAGAATCTTCTTTAGGAAGATGGATTTGTAGGTGTGTAGGATAGATTTCAGGGTAGGAGATACAAGAACAGGGACACTGATTAAATTTCTCTATAGTCTCCAAAGAAGAAATAATGACTGTCTGAAATGAGAGTAGGGAAGAAGTGGAAGAGAGGATGGACACAGTCAGGGGGGATAGAACTAGAAGATAATAAGGCAGGTCTTTAAGGAGACAGGAAGACTGAGGACATGACTCTGATACTAACAAAATCTGGGAAGTTATGAACAAAAGTATGACTATTTGGGAGGAAAATAATATGTTTGTTTTTAACACCTTAAGTAAAAATGCAAAGCGCTATGTCTTAGAGGAGAGACTAGACCCAGACATGAGGCAGCAAAAAGCAGAGACTGAAATTAAAGAGAAGGCAGAGTCCCAGGGGGAAGATTTACATTTAGAAATGAGGAAGAGAATTGGGATAAAGAGACCCCCCCCAAAAAAAAAGATGGAGCGTATAGAGGTGGTAGTAACAATAAAGTGTGTAATAATGTGGGAATCAAAGAAGCCAGAATTTCAAGGAAGCAAAATTAGTCTCTATCAGGGGTGCACAACTGCAGCACACATGTGGATTTCTGAGGCCTGTTTTGCTTACCTGTGGTGTTAGAGGTCATGAAAATCACGTATAGACTTTTTTTTTTTTTGGCTTATCAGCTTTTGTTAGTGTTTGTTTGCTTAATGTGTGTGTGGCCCAAGATGGCTCTTCTTCCAACAGGCAGCAGAAAAAACAAAGGTTGGACACCCCTGGTCTAGAGTATAAGAAGCGGCACGAATATGAGGCCAGTTACTTTATTTACAATATCAACTTGTTTTGTTCTACTATGATTTGTAGAATACTGGTTCATTGAAAGAATGTCCTAGTAAAAATTAAAGGAAAAAAAATTACTTTGAAAATCTAAAACTACATTCATTAAAAGACTTTCAGCCAATCTGTAAAGCACCATCAAGCAGTGATTGGATAAAAATACATGTTACACAAAAAGCTTCTGCTTTAAAAATGAAAAAGAATTTTGTTGGAAAAATCATTTAGCCTCTTAGGACTATGGAGAACATATGTTTGCAATTATTCCATTACAATGCCTAACTGTAATTTGTCTTTATCCTAGGGGCTGGAAAGAATAATTTTTGAATTAGAACTTATTTAAATTTTGATGTGGTTCTTTGGTAGACTTCTATCTATTTCTCTCATTTTAAACGTTAAAAATGCAAGCGGGTTGCCAAAATTAAGCCTGCCTGCCACCAAAAACTTAGTAGTCAAAAGAAAATTGAAAATACTCTGAAGGATGAAGTTCCTCCAGATATCGAGCAAATAGCATTCAAGCATAAGCAATACATAACATAAACTTAAAAAGAATAAGTTAACGAGATAGAAAGATGAATAACTGAGATAGCTATCAATTTAAAATTTCCTCCATTATGGTATAGTTTGCTTCCAAATGCCAGTCCATTTCAATTTAGAACTTGTCTATAAATTTACTTTTTGTTATGCAGATAGAGGCACCCAGACACTCAGGGAAAGTATGGTCCATGTTTGCCTCACCTTCTTCCCACCCAACCTCTTGAGCTGTTGATGCCACGGGAGTAAGAGAACAAACAGAAGACACGTCCCTACATCTGGAGTTGGAACTAGGAACGCATGTTTAATAAAGCAGCCATCAACCAAAGGGCATTATTAAAATTCCTTTTTATGGACACTTTGGATTAAGTAACACTGAATGTGCTAATTAATATTTGAGATTCAAACAGAGTGTATAAAATTTCACCTGGGAAAAAATATAGCCTAAATTCAAAATGATAGCAGTATAAGAAACCTTCTAACATATAGTACAGTCAACTGTCTGATCGAAAGCAATGTAGTATTTCCATATAACCTCTGTGTACCTTTCTGTACACTTTAAATCATCTCTAGAGCACTCAGAATCCCTAAACAAGGTAAATACCATGCAACTAGTTGTTTTGCTGTATCATCTAGGGAATAATAAAAAGGAAAAAAAGTTTATAGATGTTCCAAAAGACACAGCCACCCATTTTCCCCCCCAACATTTTGGATTTGAACTTGTTTGAATCCACTAATGCAAAATCTATCACTACGGAAGGCTGACTACAGTTCATGAACTAAACACAGTAAACAGTATGAATTGGATATTTATAGATGTAATAGGTGTCTACTTGCATACACAAAAAAATAATCATGGGTTTTATGTTAGAAAATGGCGTGTGTTCTATCTTTTTATCACTGCTGAAATGAGTGCTTAGTAAAGAAAAGCATTTGATGAGTGATATAGTAGGACAGATTTCCTGGAGACTAATATTTAGGATCAAAAACTTTGGGAAAAAATAGGTATATTGTATTGTAGAAGAGTCTAAATCTTGGAAAACAATGGATTGGTTACAGCAACCAAGGCAAATCTGGTAAATGTTCTTTTGCTTTATGGTCATTGAAAACAAACAAATAAACAAAAAAGAGGACTAATTTAGCTTTACTTTGTAGATACAGTAGCCTTAAAAAGATAAAAAGAAACTTTTTCAACTGCCTGAAGCCTGCTGTATTCTGAAAGGTATACAACAGTGACCTCCAATTCTGTTTAGCCCATGCTTTCATACAGTTGTTAAGCTGATTCATTTGGACCTCTGTCTACTCATTTCACTAAGACATTCCTCTGAGCACGTATACCATTAAAAAGTTTCATAAAAGAAAATTAGGAGAAGTGAGGAACCAGTTCTTCTAGCAATGTTTCTTGACACTAGACTGTTCAGTGGGGTGAGACATTTCCTCATGGACCATTTATTAACAGGTAAGCAGGTCTTATTAACCTTATTGAAAGTGTATTATAGAAAAATTTTTTCCATCAGCAGAATCAAAAACCCTCTTGAGTGACCAAGAGAAATTTAACCATAAACATTTCTTTGAAATGTTATTCTTCCCGTTATTATTTACTATTCTGGCGTATAAGACAACCCACAGAGTGATACTGATCATAGACCAGTCATAGAAGACATTTTAAGCAGGTAGCTGCCACAAGCACAGTAATCACAGTATTTCCTTGATAAGGAGGGATGGAATTGATTTGCAAGGATTTTTAAGATCACATACTTTGTCAAACCACATGCATACATGCACACACACACACATGATTTTACTAACAGTGTTCTGTTTAAAACGAACTACAATTTAAAGCTGCATTATAAAATCTCTACATTTATCTCCCATGTTTAAACCATGACTCCCTGGTCTGTGATCCAAAGCGGGAGGGTGGTTGATGACTATGGAATCCATTAGCCTTTCTGATTCCACGTGCTTACATTGCCGATTAGCTATGGTTCTAACTTCCAGTTTTAATGGAAACCACTGGAGGGTTCGTATGTGAGTGTGTGTAGGGGCGGGGGGTGTAGGATATTTCAGAGAAAATGTCACCAGTTCTCATGGTAACAGGTCAAATACAATGGGGCTTTTCCATTCACTCCCCGTGCTTTCTCTTTGCCCATATGAGTCTTCCTCTCTGCACTATGATGGGCATCTCTCTTCCCCATGATCCTTTGTAATAACACTCCCAAATATATCTATTCTTGGGAATTCAAGAAAGTTCCTGTTTTCTTCATTCAGTTCTTTCTATAACTAATGAAAAAAATAAAATAAGATCAATTTAGGGCAATGAATATATAGAAGAGTGGCTTCTCTTTTTATTGAAAGCTAATTTTAATAAAAAGGAAGTTTGACAATAATCATTAAACAAAGTTTCAAAGACCCACCTTTGTTTTCCTGAATTATGTGCATTCCCTAATTAAAGGAAGAATATGTTGGCCCATGGTACAACTTTTTATAGGCATTGATCCAAAAGCAGTTCTAAAGTAGCTTCAAGGTACTTTGAAGGATGAGAGTGTAGTGATTTATAAGCAGTCTATTGCCGTTTGTCCTGTATTCCTTTAAGCTCTCGTCCTCACAGTGATTTGTGAGAGGGCCACACTGTACCCGTCCACAGCAGCCTTCTCCTGAGATGATGTTCTGATTACCAAAGATTTAAGCCCCATTTCACCCCGGGGAGTTTGTCACCTTTTGCAATGAATCTGTAGTAAGTCTAACGAGTCTCGTTTTAAAGTCTATCCATGCTCTCTTCCCCAAATTAAACATAGCCATCTTTATTTAAAAAAAAAAAAACTCAAAGAATATCTCCTTTTTTTTTAGCATCCATTGGTTGTCTTACGAATGTAAGCTTCTCTCTATGATTTGTGCATTTCACTTTGGGTCTCATCTTTCAACTTACAGAATAGTGAGCCCTGTCTTCTCCATCACAGCCACGTGGGTTGGTCAGACATCAGGTGGTGTTTGGTGGGTAGAGTGGGATGACAGATTAGACAGGAAAGAAACTGGTTAAATACCAGTGCTCTCCCTTACAAGGGGGGAGAGGAAACTAGAGGAAACTATAAACTAGAAAATGGTTTTTAAAAAATGAAAACCAGCACATTTTGCTTTGCAATTTCATGCATTTGCCACAGACTCTATAAAGAAGAGGCAGGGCTTTTTTTTTTTTTTT
>CAUYQV010053631.1:0-55945 GCA_963574575.1 Galagoides demidoff
ACATTAATGCGGTCATGGGGTACAGTGTGCTGGTTTTATACACAATTTGAAATATTTTCACCAAATTGGTTAACATAGCCTCCATGGCATTTTCTTAGTTATTGTGTTAAGACATTTATATTCTGCATTTAGAAAGATTCACATGTACCTGTGTAAGATGGACCATAGCTGTGGTCCCACAAATCACCCTCCCACTACCCATCCTCTCCCCTCCTCTCCCCTCTCTCTCTCCTATCCCCATATTCTTGGGCTATAATTGGGCTATAGCTATCATATGAAAGCTATAAACTAGTTTCATAGTAGGATTGAATACATTGGATACTTTTTCTTACATTCTTGAGATACTTTGCTAAGAAGAGTATGTTCCAGCTCCATCCATGTAAACATGAAGGAGGTAAAGTCTCCATCTATCTTTAAGGCTACATGATACTCCATACATATACCACAATTTATTGATCCATTCGTGGATCAATGGGCACTTGGGCTTCTTCCATGATTTAGCAATTATGAATTTGGCTGCAATAAACATTCAGATACAAATATCTTTGTTGTAATGTGATTTTTGGTTTTCTGGATATATACCTAGTAGAGGAATTGCAAGATCAAATGACAGGTCTATTTTTAGTTCTTTAAGTGTTCTCTGAACAACTTTCCAAAAGGGATGTATTAGTTTGCATTCCCACCAGCAGTATAGAAGTGTTCCCTTTTTTCCACATACACACCAGCATCTCTCTGGTTTTGGTATTTTGTGATGTTGGCTACTCTTACTGGAGTTAGATGATATCTCAAAGTAGTTCTGATTTGCATTTCTCTGATGATAATGAGCATTTTTTCATATGTCTGTAGGCTATGCGCCTGTCTTCTTCAGAGAAATTTCTCTTAAAGTCTGTTGCCCACCCTGAGATGGGATCACTTGTCTTTTTCTTGCTAATACGCTTGAGTTCTCTGTGGATTCTGGTTATTAAACCTTTGTCAGAGACATAACCTGCAAAAATCTTCTCCCATTCTGAGGGCTGTCTGCTTGCTTTACTTACTGTGTTCTTGGCTGTGCAGAAGCTTTTCAGTTTGATCAGGTCCCAGTCGTGTATTTTTGATGTTGCTTCAATTGCCTGAGGGGTCCTCCTCATAAAATTTTTGTATAGTTGATGCTATTTCACAACTTGATATTGGCCTGCTCAACATTTCCACTTTCTTCTGGCTAAGTCTTAGAAAGTGGCATGCTTCCAAGTATTGGTCAATTTCCTTCATATTTTCATATTTCTGAATAAAGTTTTTTGTTATATTCATTAAGGATTTTTTGAATTTATAAGGGGTCTGTTGTTATTTCATCTTACCATTTCTGATTGATGAAATTAGAGATTTTACTCTTTTTTTCCCTGGTTAGGTTGGTCAAAGGTTTATCTATTTTATTGACCTTTTTAAAAAACCAACTTTTTGATTTATTGATCTGTTCTATAATCCATTTGCTTTTAATTTCATTTAATTCTGCTCTAATTTTGGTTATTTCTTTTCTTCTGCTAGGTTTGGGATTGGAATGTTCTTCCTTTTCCAGTTGTTTGAGATGTCCCATTATGTTGTTAACTTCCTCTCTTTCTGTTCTCTTGGGGAAGGCTTACAATGCTATAAATTTGCCTCTTAGTCCTGCCTTAGTGGTATCCTAGAGATTCTGACAATTTGTGTCCTCATTATTGTTTTGTTCCAAAAATTTGGTAAGTTCCTCCTTAATCTCATCTCTGACCCACCTATCATTTGGTATAAGGTTATTTAGCTTCCATGTTTTTGTATAAATCTGCTGATTCCTGTTTTTACTGAGTTCAACTTTTATTCCATAATGGTCCGAGAAGATGCAAGGAATAATTTCTATTCTTTTAAATGTTCTGAGGTTAGACTTGTGACCTAAGATGTGATTGATTCTGGAGTATGTTCCAGGGATATGAGAAAAATATGTATTCAATTTTGTTAGGATGAAATGTTCTGTAGATGTCTGTTAAATCCAAATGTTGGAAGGTTAAGTTTAAATCTAAAATTTCTTTGCTCAACTTCTTATTGGAGGATCTATCCAACACTGCCAAAGGAGTGTTGAAGTTTCCAGCTATGATGGTGCTGGAAGAAATCAAGTTGCTCATGCCTGTTGGAGTGTCTCTCATAAACTGAGGTGAATTCTGGTTAGGTGCATAAATATTAATAATTAATATCTCATCATATTGAGTATTGCCCTTAACAAATATAAAGTGACTGTCCTTATCCTTGCTTACTTTTGTTGGTTTAAAGCCTATTGTGTCCGTGAATAAAATTGCAACACCTGCTTTTTTCTGCTTTCCATTTGCCTGGAATATAGATGACCATCCCTTCACTCTGAGTCTATATTTATCTTTTAAGGTAAGATGAAATTCTTGTATGCAGCAGATATCTGGCCAGAGTTTTTTTATTCAATCAGCCAGCCAGTGCTTTCTTAGAGGAGAACTTAAGCCATCCACGTTAATTGAGAATACTGATAAGCCTGGTAAAATTTTGAGTATCAAGTTTTTCTAAAGTCCAGCAGACATTTTTAATCCTTTTTGCTACTGTGGAAGTTGGAATTTGATCAAAAGTTTCTGAGTGAGTTTACTTCTGTAGTGTAGGATTGCACTGGTCATTATGGAGTATAGGTCTGAGAATTTCCTGGAGAGCTGGTTTAGTTATAGCAAATTTCTTCAACATGTGAATGTCATTAAAGTATTTAATTTCTCCATCATAAATGGCACTCAGTTTAGCTGGATATAGGATCCTGGGTTGAAAGCTGTTTTGTTTTAGGAGATAAAAGTCAATGACCACCCTCTTCTAGCCTGAAAGGTTTTAGCAGAGAGATCTGCAGTCATTCTAATATTCTTCCCCTTGTAGGTTATGGTTTTCTTATGTTTAGCTGCTTTTAGCATTTTCTATTTCATATTAACTTTAGTGAAATTAATTATGATGTGCCTGGGGGAAGTATTGTTCGGGTTGAGTTGTGCTAGGGTTCTGGAACTGTCTGCTATCTGAATTTCAGAATTTCTTGGCATATCTGGAAAGTTCTCTTGCATAATTTCATGAAGAAGAGCCTCTGTGTTTTGTAAAGTAACTTCATTGCCTTCTGGGATTCCAATAAGGCAAATATTAGTTTTCTTCAAATTATCCCAGAGCTCTCTGAGAGAATGATCCATTTCTGCTCTCCATTTCTCTTCCTCTTTGAGTGCTTAGGTGTGTTCAAAAGCTTTATGTTCAATGTCAGAGATCCTTTATTCTGCCTGCTCCATTCTATTAGCAAGGAATTCTACTGTATTTTTCAGATCTTTGAGAGCTGCAAACTCTTGCCTCAATGTGTCCAAATCTTTGGTCATTTTTATCTTTGAAATTGTTGAATTCTTGAGACATCTTTTGAATAATTTGAATTTCTGATTCCCTCCTTTCCTCCATTCTGTTGATCTTATTTGCTATCCAGACTCTGAACTCAATTTCTGACATCTCAGCCATCTGTTTATGGATAGGGTCTTCAGTTGCATCTGCCATGTCCTTCCTTGGGCGGGGGTTGATCTACTCTGGTTATTCATATTACTGGAGTTTCTCCACTGATTCTGCCCCATGCTTAATTTACACCATTTGGCTTTTATCCTAGAGCTTTGCCAAGGACCTGTACAGTGCTATGGCCTAAGAAACTGGGGGCCTACTTGGTTTGGTGGAGCTAAGTCACTCTGTCTTGTTTTCAGCTGGTCTGTGTTCTACCCTAGTAAATTAGTTACTCTGGGTTGAAGTCTCAGCTGTAGAGAAATACCAGCAATTAAGTCACCCCAGACAACAATTGGAAAATGAAAATCACACCTTCCCACAACCATATACCCAGGGTAGCACTTTGGATAGTCCTTGGGTGATTGGCCCAGATCAAGGGGTCCAAATCAATTGTCCCAATCAGCACTGATCTCAGGTTGGGGAGTTCAAAAGGTCTCTGGCAACTAGATAGCAGGGGTCTGCTGGCAGCTCAGGCATGACTGGCTATGGTGCTCCGTGACGTCAGAAGGACCAACCCAGCATATAAATTAGTCTGGGAAGGTTGATGCCTCCTTCCCCACCTTGCACCTCTGTCACACCCAGTCACTGGTAACCCCAGTGGGGCTAGGGCTGTGACCCAGTTCACCCCAATGAGCAAATGCCCCAGGGGTTTACACCTGCCTGAGTCAGAGAGGGATCTATGTCTCCTCAGCCAGGTCTTTGTTCTTGGCCACTATCCGGAAGGGGGAGATGAGGTCTGAAAACTTTGGGTGCTTAATGGAGGCTGGGTGGTTCACTCAGTTCTAGCCCCATCCCTGATTGATGTTGCTGGCAGAATAGCACAACTTCTCAGAGTTTGTTTCTGTCCTGGTTGTCAGATGCTGCCTGAGGTTAGAAACCATGACTCTGTTCCAGGCAGTGGCAAGCAGTTGGAACTTACACTGAGCCGTCAGTTCCTGCCTCTGCCTGCCCACCTTTGTCTCAGCTATGATCCCCTGGGGGCCAGGTGTGTCTCAGCCTAAGTAAAGCAGACCTCTGGCTGGGCCCCTCTCTAGAAGTCTGCTGGCTCTGTGCACACATATTCTAGTCCTGATGCTTCTTTACTCATGTCCCAGATCCATCCACAAGTAGCTGCCATGGGAAAAGTTTCCTGGCTTTCTCTGGTTGCCCAGAGAAACAGGGCATGTCTGTCCGGGATAGCTGCCCCAGGGGTTTGAGCCTTTTTGTTGCCGCAGCTGCTGTTGTTCTACGCCTGGGGGCACTGTTACTCCTCCTGTATGGTTCCCTCTCAGCTGAGCATCCTCTCCTTACTCCCATGCCACAGAATCAGCACAGCCAAGCAAAGGCCCTTCCCCTGTCCACACCTCTCAAGAAAATGCCCAAGAATCTGGACTTCATGGGGGACAGGCTTCCAGACCTCTGGGTGAGAGTGGAGGGGAGTGCTGGGAGTTCAGAGTTGCAGGTAGAGAACATATACAGTTTTATGCCTGGCAGGAGAGTGCCATGGCACCATAGTATGGATAGGAGGTCCAGTTTTTAGAGGGCCTCTCCCATGGGATGGAATGGGAGGACATTTGAACTCTGCTTGCTTGTTTGTATGGAGTTGACTGTGAGCCCTTCTCATAGGGGAGGGGACTCCGTCCGATTGGCAATGGATTCAGTATCTATTGTTTGTGTCTTTGGTATCACAACTCACCTCAGCAGGGTTGATATACATTCTTCGACCTTCTCTTGGCTCAGCTCTAGACCATTGGCTTACTTGCTAAACTTCTGTCTTTTCTCTCTTCTTCTGGACAGCAGCCTCTGTGGAAAGCTGACTGCAGTCCGCCTTCTTACCTCCCCCTCCCCCAAAATCGAGACTCTGTCAGTTTTCCTGCATCCATTGGATGGCTTCATTCTCATTGAACTGCTTTTTGAATTCATATTCTTGTAAAGTCAATATTGACATGTTCATTGGGGCTGATCTTCAGAGTTGCTATGTGTTCTCTGTGCCTCCACTCCCAGCTCCTCTCTCTGGGGCTCTCTTCCTCCTGGCATCTGCCAAGCTTGTACTTCTAATCCATGTCACACCTGTTTCCTTCATGTGGCAACTGCAACCAAGGCCACAGGGGTCTCAACAAAGTAGTTTGTTACCTGGCAATAGAAGATACCTATGCACCTCTGTTCATCTTGGATAAGTATCTCTTACCATTGCAGAGACAAGATTCATTATGCCCCCATGTTGTAAAGATAGGAGAGCCTCACCACTTTCAATATTCTGTCAAAATTCTCAACTCTCTGAAGATAAACAGTGTATTTACATATCATCAGTTGCTAATACACACACACACACACACACACACACACATATATATATATATATATATATATATATACAAAAATGGAAAGCTCTTCAACTATTTCAGTTGACGACACCTAAAACGTACCTGGTGGTATTGAGGTCATCTGATGGATTTTTATTTGAAGCTGTTCTCATAAAGCTTTATTTTATGACAGGAAAGAGAAGGGAGTTATTTTAGGAAAGAGAATTTTTCATGTTTTCAGATATTTTTATCTATGATATAAATGTTGTCTCTTCTAGTTTATCCCAAATTTTCACACTTGGTTAGTTCTTTAATCCAAAAGTTGATAGCTCATACTATACGCTGCAATGGTTGAATCCTTATCACCTTCATCTTAAAACCCTGAAGCCAAATATTCTTAAGGAGTTATAATCTTACAAACAAAAAAAAAATGAATGGTTTTAAAAAAATTACACTGAAAAATTAGTAATAGGCTGGGTGCTGTTACTGACATTTGTAATCCGAGCACTCTGGGAGGCAAGGTGGATAGCTATTTTGGGCTCACAAATTCGAGACCAGCCTGAGCAAAAGCAAGACCCTATCTTTACTAAAAATAGAAAAACCAAGGCCAGAGGATCTTTTGAGCCTGAGTTGGAGGTTGCTGTGAGCTATGACATTACAGCACTCTACCCAGGACAACAGCCTGAGAATCTGTTTCAAAAGAAAGGAAAAAGAAAAATACAAGACACAGGCCAATTCTCCTTTGCTCTTGATAGAATCTTTTATATACTTGGCTTTTGAAGTTTTTCTGCCTAACTCAAAAAGCTTTTATATATGTACTTTATTTTTATCCAATTAGTAGCTCTTCTGTGTCCAGGAGTAAAATATATCCTATACTTCTGCAAGCATTATATTAACATATGCATTTTTCTTAATTAGGAAAAGAGCTAGAAAATTATTATCCTTTTGTTTTGGTTTTCTGCTAAAATATGCTTTATAAACTAAGTGAGAGCAACTCTTTCATATACCATCATAGTAGTTATCCATATGCCTAAGCTCAATGTTATTTTCACAAATTCGTGAGGTAGCTATAATTAACCTTTACCTCTTTTTTTTTTTTTTTTTTTTTTTGGCCAGAGCTGTGTTTGAACTCACTACCTCTGGCATATGGGGCTGGTGCCCTACTCTTTTGAGCCACAGGTGCTGCCCTAACCTTTACCTCTTTAAATGTAGAGAGCAAATAGAGAATTAGGTCAAATGTGGCTAAGGCATCAGCTATATACACCAGAGCTGGTGGGTTCGAATCTAGCCCAGGCCTGCCAAACAACAATGGCAACTACAATCAAAAAATAGCCAGGCATTTTGGTGGGTGCCTATAGTTCCAGCTACTTGGGAGGCTGAGGCAAGAGAATCGCTTAAGCCCAGGAGTTGGAGGCTGCTGTGAGCTGTGATATCACAGCACTCTAGCTAGGGTGACAGCTTGAGGCTCTGTCTCAAAATAAAAAAAATAAATAAAAATTAAATGCAAATACTTGAAGTTGTATTGAATGCTGCTTAAGAAGAAGGAACCTGGAGGAAACATGTCTGTCGTTTACCAGTTGTGTGACCTATCACATAAAAAGGAAATGGCCTTAGAGAAGTACACAATCAGAAATCCAACTTGAACAACTATTGGTAAAAACTATTTATGGAAAATGCCGAACTATTTTTAAAATTGTACAAAATGACATACTCTGATATGTGACACCTTTTGTTAGGATACACTTCTAGAAGTTGAATTGCTGAGTCAAGATGTAGATTGAATGGTTTTGGTACATTTTTAAATGGTCTTTTAGGAAAGGTACTTATTAATAGAAGGGACAAAAGTTACCTCTTGTTGGGCATACTGATATTTTGTTCTTTTTTCCCGTTCTCTCCCCTGCATTTACTTACTTTCTTTAATAAGTATGCACTATTTGTGTAATAACAGAAAATAAAGAAGAATTATAAAAAGTAAAAAAGAAAAAGAAAAAGAGAGAGAGAGAGAGAGAGAGAGAGAGAGAGAGAGAGAGAGAAAGGAAGGAAGGAAGGAAGGAAGGAAGGAAAGAAGAAAGATAGATCATGTTTGTTTAGAGTGTTTTAACTTACCTTGAGAATGTTATTTTAGCTATTTAAACGCTCCCTATAGTTTAGGACCATAATCCAAGATGATTAAGGAGACTGAATTCTTCTTCTTTTTTTTTTTTTTTGTAGAGACAGAGTCTCACTTTTTCGCCCTCGGTAGAGTGCAATGGAGTCATTCCAGCAACCTCCAACTCCTAGGCTCAGGCGATTCTTCTGCCTCAGCCTCCCAAGTAGCTGGGACTACAGGCACCCGCCACAATGCCCGGCTATTTTTTGTTGCAGTTTGGCCGTGGCTGGGTTTGAACCTCCCACCCTCGGTATATGGGGCCGGCGCCCTACTCACTGAGCCACAGGCGCCTCCCTGAATTCTTTTTAAATTGATTGTTGTTGGCAAACACTCACACTGAGATAAACAAAGCCATTAAACACAGGTCTCTTTAACATTTGAAAAGACTTGGCAAATAATTTCAGTGCTCCTCTTTGCTTGGTGTATACAACATCTGCACTGAGTGTATGCACGCCTACGTGGGCACATACTCTACTCTTTCATCTACATCTTAACAATCCGGTAGGTATATGCTCTTTACTTGAAAATGAGCTGCAACATTTGAGTAACAACATTAAGATTTTTTTTTTGAATTTTACTTTATGTAATGTTGTATGAATACTGTTTTCTCTTTGTTATACATGTATTTAAATATATATCTGTGCAATATCTAGCTAGACGTCCTGTAGGGATCAGAGATGTACTATGTAAACAGATATATTTCTGCACTCTGAAATTTTGATAAATAAAACAAGGATTCACAGCTTTTTCAATCTTTCTCAAGTGTTATTATCAAAAACACTTTGTGGTTAATCTGATTACTTGGATTCTCTTCTTATTCTGATTAACACATCCTCCTCCCCCTCCAAAATTGACACAACTTTCCAATATTTTAATGTGGAAAGTTAAAGAGAATTTGAATAGAAATGAACTCAGAAGAAAAAAGACAGTGAGAGGAATCATTGCCTACTGTAGAGAAGTGGATTTAAGAAAAACATAATAATATTTTAATATATATAATTAGTAGTAAACTGAGTATATGGACATGTTGTGCTACCCTTGTGAAGACAAAAGCAAAATAAGAGAAGTGGAATTCAAATTAAACATGCAAATAAATAAAACATAGATGATTAATTATATACATGATATAATGTAACATTTTATAGTTAAAATAATGTTACAAATCTGTATTGATTCACATAAATGTTTTGATATCAAAATATCAAATATGCATTGAGAAATAATTTCTTTTCCAAATCGCTTCCTTTTAAAAATTCTTTAATAACATAAATTTTCAGTTTTATGTGAAATAACGTTTCAAAACATTAATGATGTGCTTTTATATAGTAGTGAAAAATGTTAAGTATCATTTCATAATCTCAAGTTAACTAAAGAGAATAATATGTTATTAATTCCCGGACACTTTGATATTATAAGTAACATGCTCATTTTATTATTGTTTGTGATTTCTCTGTTTATAAGGGCATTTTAATTTCAATTCAAAACAATATGCAATATACAAATTTCCCTAGGAATTAAAAAAATTCACTCACTTTTTGCCTTTCTGAATACAAATGCTCTGGGAAGGTAGATCTGTCATTGTCTGAGCAGTCTGCCAATTCTTAAATTACCTGGAATGTTAGAGGCTGATTCATCTCTGAATTGGATATTCATTCTGAAGCCATTTAGAGCCACTAGCACAAAGAGTGTGACAAACTTGGAACACCATGTGTTGTATCACTTTATTTTTCTTTCTTGGAAATTCAACATAATTCATAGAAAGGACTCTGCCTCTGTCCCTTTAAATAAACCAGGCTTAAGGATGTAAAAATGCCAAGACAGATAGTGAATGTTAATTCTGTCACCGTTATTATATTTTATCACTACTGCTGATGCAAACTAACATGACTGATGTCACTGTAACCCACACATTAGGGAGAGAAAAGAAATGTTTGGCAGATGTTTAATTAATGAGCCCATCAATGTTCCTTGGCTTTTCCCACTTTCATCTCCTAGTTGGATTTTTTTCTTTTATTAATGTAGTAAGAGTTATTGATAGGAAGCCTCAGATACCTTATATGGGTTGAAGGGAGACTGGGAAGGGTTGAGAATAAGGTTGAAAAAAAAATGTGCTTCCTAGGACACCTCAAAACATGGGGGCTAGATAATAATAACAATGACTACTTGTGTTGAGAGATTCCACCATGCCTGGCTATTGCTAAGAACCCAATCAAACAAGACAAGCAAAATGTCATTCGATTTTCACAGATGAGGAAACTAGAGATCAGAGGTTAGATACATCATCTGAGTCCTGCTAATGAGTAGTGGAGTCTTGATAAGTCCCTGCATTGAAGTGCACCTGGTCCTTTTACTCCCAGAACTCTGCCATGCTCACCGAAGTTGAGTACACTTCTTGGGTTCGTCAATACATTTTTGTCTAATATGAAAGTAGTTTGAACTTTCTAGATCCTAAAATATGTACATATAGTTTCTGTCTTTAAAGTCTTTAATCTTGAAATTTTGCATGTCTACCTATTCTTCGGAGCACAAAAACCACAGAGATATTTAAAATGACGTCTAATTGAATTTTACATATTTCACATGGTATTCTCCAGCAATTACAATTTATAATCATTCTACATTGTTGCCCATTATTTTTTGTTATGGAACTGTTGAAACAAATGAAATTGCCTTTGGGTCAAATTAGAGAATCTTCTTTGGACACTCATTTCTCTTACGTCTTTGGAGTATACCCCTTGCCCTGTCTCCAGCTCCCACCCTTTCAAAATCATACATGATGCCATCTCAACAATATGCATTAGGCTTTTCCTCTCATACGCACTATGAAACGGCAGGAGAAGCCTATAGTGATCCCACTCCCACATATCTCATTTACTTTCAGAAGATTAGAGAGTGGTGAAGAGAGAAAGAAGCAGGTGGACCAAGCAATAACATTACCTTGCTGCTTGAGTTTACAACAAAACTGGTATGTTACCTAAAGACAGTATAGACTGTATTTTTCTCAGTTAAACATGTTAAGCCAACTCTTCTCCTCTTCTTTAATCATTAGGTCACGGGCCACTTCCTATTTTCATGCTATCCTACTCTGCCATCTTTGCTATAGCACAAGCTCACCACATAACATACCAAAACCTTCCATTGTACTATGGGAAAAATAAAGGAAATCTAGGCTAAGCATACATTTCATAGAATGATACCCTATAGCTAAATCACCGGATTAAACCCAGATAAAATGATCCTATTAAGAAGTCGTAAAATACTTAGATTTCACTTATCAATGAGAAAACCAAGCATGCTTGTGGTAGTTATTAACAAAATGTGCCTATTAGTAGATTATTATTTTCCCCTCCTACAGGACATTTAATAAGTTTAAATTTTAAAGTTATATTCAGAGAGGCTGAAAGTTTACTCAAGACTGCACTGTTAATCAGTGATGAAAATAAAAAGAACGATTTTCTTGTTTAAGCTTCCAGGTCTCTTCTGAGTAGCTCTGCCCCTTTGAGAATACAGAGCTAAGAGGCCATGAGTAGGACAGAAGTGATATTGTTTGTAATTAAAAGTTCACTGAAGGCACCTGGAGGAGTGAAAAACTAAGGCATATAATTATAATTCAAAATGACAAAAATAGTTTAGGATTTATTGTGGGTAATGAGAATTCATCCTCCCATATTGAGGAGTACCAATACAGAAAAGTCAGAATTTGACATGTGAAAACACTGTCTTATAATCACATAAATTCTCCTGATTTCTCTTGTCACATCCAAATTCGAAGGTAATCTGTAACACATCTGAGTTCTACCTTTTTCCATCTCACCCCTTACCACATTTAATCTGTGAGTCTTGAGAGAGTAACTGCTAATGCAGGAGACAATTGTGCCCATTGGAACAATCCCTATCAGATTATCTGTCTCATTCAAGAGCCAAGTGATCTGTGCCTTTATCATCAAAGATCTTTGAGCCTCAAATTCCCTGTCTATAACAGGCACATAACATTTAACTTGTTATAATTAAGTGACAATACATTTAGTCCTCTGCCAAGCTTAAAGTATGAATGAAAGCGTGGACTGATGCTATAGTAGAAGCACAATGTCCCCAAATAATTCATTTTTTTGTCTGCTAATAAGACCTAAAATATCTGTCGTTATATTCATCCCTTTGACTCAAGGAGGTGAGTAACAGACGTTACACTATAAATATTTCATGAAATAATTGTTGCGATAGTCTACCAAGATACTCAGGTGGGAAGGTCACTATGGAACACTTGTTATTGATAGTAACAAAAAGAAACAAACTACTGATTCATGTAACAACGAGAATGAGCCTCATAAATACTACGCTGCCTTAATGAAGTCAGATGATACAAAACAAAGTTCATAATGTATGATTGGATTTTTGTGAAATTCTAGAATATACACAGGAAGGTACAAAGGAAATTTTCTGGAGTAGTGGAAATGTTCTGTGTCTTTGAAATGGCGTGGGTTACACTAATACCTGGCTTGTCCAAAACTGGTTTAAAGGAACCCTTAAGATCTGAGCATTTTACTATATGTAAATTATATTTCAATTAAAAGGCCGTCTAATGTTATTGTGATTTTTAAAATATGTCTTATATGTTATAAGAATTGAAGTGTTCTCAATGAAAATATATATGTAAAGCTTGAAACTAGTGAAAAACAGGAAGGGAGGTCGGTAGGGACAAAGTGGGTGAGCAGGTAGATGAAACACGATCAGCCACGGATTGAAAAACTGTGAAAATTAGGCGATATTCCCGTGGGAGTCCTTTAATCTCCCTACTTCTGTATGTGTTTGAATATTTTCCATGAAGGAAAGTGGAAGGGAGGGCGTATCTGAGTTTATGTCCTCATTTGCAAAATAGAAAAGTAGAAATCGGAGAACATAACTTGTAGAAGGTCTCAGAGCCAGACACAAACCAGTCCCCAGGTGACACCTTCCTTCTCTGGTGCCAAAAGATGCGCGAAGCAGGAGCCACTGCGTTATTAAAAGGCTGCTCTTCATAAGGGCAGCCCAAGTGTGCAAGGGCGTGTTTAAGCTGTGTTTGTGACATTACTTCTCTTTTCTACTACGGTTTCTCTCATACACACTTTTCTATATAATCATTGGTTCCCGTTCCCTGTGGTTTCACAAGGTTGTTTTGTAGACTTAAATTGGATTTTACCTAAATTTCAGAACCCAAATGCGTGAAAAGGATGAGAGGAGGCATCATTTTCTGCAAAAATAAAATGAACCCCAAACAATAAACACGCAGCAACCACTTGTTTTTCTTTCCAGCGCTACACTCATCTTCCCAGCCCAGGCGCAGAGTAAGGCAATCTGCTCGTGGGAGGAGCTTGGTCTCCTGTCTCGTGTGATCTGGGATCAGCCGTCTGTCTTCTCCCGCAGCTCCAAAGAGGTGAAAATGTATTAAGCGACGCAAAAACTGTCTTAAGTTCACTGGTGTCTGTGCGTGTGGCGGGGAGGAGGAACGGGGGTGTCAGCTCCGAGCGCAACGCCGGTCCTGTGCGGAAAAGGTGAGTGGCTTGGTGCATAGAACGTCCCTCTCTGATGGAGCTGAAGAAATTGGATGTGACATCCAGGAGCGTAAATCACGCCGGATTTGTCTCCCAGACCTCCTACTTGGGTCTGGAAAGTAAGTGCCATTTCGAGAGAGAAGAGCCTCCGGCCTGCTGTTTTAGACGGTCATATTTATTTCTTGTTCGCCGATGGGAAAATCAGAGTCTGGCAGCCTCTGATTGGCGGAAAAGGAAATGGTGATAGTGGGGTGGGAAGAGGATTTGCTGAGCCTCCCCCCGCCTCTGCGACCTGTGACTCTTCCTCACGAGTCTCTTCTCCACCCGCGGGACCCTTTCGGGCTGGTCCTAGATTGCGAACACGCAAAAATCTCCAGGCCATTTGACTAAAGCCACCCTTAACGTTGTGCCCCGTTACCACTTATCGAATTTCTGCGATCCGAGGGAAACGTGCTCTCGGCGGTGCCCCCCGAACCCCCTTCCTGAGCAGCCCGTCTCCTTCCCCAGCTCCCCCCAGGGCCAGGATCTGCCTTTGGGGCGGATCCCTGAGGCCTCCAGCACCCCCAGGTTGACTCCGACGGGGGGTGGGTCCCGTTGAGGAACCAGAGGGAAGGTAGATGCAGGAGAGGAGGGGGATGGGAAGGCAGAGGCATCACCCAAGCCTGCCGGCTCCCGGGTGTCGCAGGAGTCCCGGTGACCCCGAACCTGAGCTGAGGCACTGAGCACCACACCTTCCTGCCTCCCGGGCCAGATGGGCGGCTGCAGGTGGTGGCGCTACCCGTCCCCACCCCCACCCATCCGCATCCGCGAGAAGGACCGAAGTGCACGCGGCAGGGGAAGCAGGGAATCTGAGATAGGGGCGGGCAGAGGCGCTGACAAATCAGCGGCGGGGGCGGCGAGTGGAGGGAGACAGGAGGACTGGGCGGAGGAGCGAGACCGCGGTCAGCAAACGCGCCCCGAGAGCGCGGTGAGCCGCCGAGCGCCGCGCCGCGGAAGCCAGGTGCGTGCGAGCTTTAGGGGACCCGGGTCCAGCCCGCCTTCTGCATCTGCGCGCTCCCTCCCCGCGGGCCCTTCCAACCCCGAGTCTCTCTTGGATCCTTTCGTGCGGGGGACGGGGAGTGGCAATTCGACGACAGGTTCGCGGGTTCGCCTCCCACGCCCCCAGGCTCCAGTCGGCGGGTTGTGCTGCCAGCAGCCTCCTCTGGGGACCATCCCTCTCCTGGTTCCGCCTCCGCCCTTCCTCTGCGCTCCTTTCTCTCCCTCTTTCTATTCAAATAATATTTGGGAATCGTTTAAATCTTTTTAAGAGGGGGGAGGAATCGGAGTTCTGGAGAAGCAGAGGCATTCAGGTGAGTGCTGGCGGATCTAAATGGACGTCCCTGGAAATGCTGGAGAAACCCGGGTGGGAAAGGAGGCAGCACGGACGCTGGGAGGGGGTTCCTGCCGCGGGGGCGGGGGGACCCGCGGTGCCAAGTCAACGCGTACTTGTCCCTGTGATGAGCTTGGGGAAAGTAAGTTGACCTGGCTTTCCCCAGCTGCCCTCCCCAAAGGCTGGGAGGTGAGGCTACTCCCCCGGGATCCGCTTTTCCTTCAAGGTGCCTGAGCATCCAACTTTTGTTTCTCCCTTACCTTCCATCCCTCTGACCATTTTCTCTGTGGAGTAAACAAGCTGCATTTGGCGAATAATTAAATGGGAGCGCGGGGAGGGCGAGTCAACAGGTGGCAAAGGGTTAACTAGCGCAGGCAGCTCCGTTAGGATTCCAGCTGAGTACGCCCCTCGAGGGGCTGGCGCAGCACCCGGAGGCTGGTCCGCGGTGCGAGCGAACGGCTGCTCGGGTGAGATAGCCGTGCGGGAGGGAGGTGGCGGGGATGGACTGGGGGATTAGAACCCTCACCACGGGGTTCTCGTTTACCTGAGGCTCAGCCACACCCGGGTGAGATGTTCTCCTCCCACCCCTTCCCGAATCAGCCCTTAGCCTTCTCTCGGGATGAGTTTCAAGGATGCGCCTGGCCCTAAGCCCCAGCTCCCTTTCTGTTCCTTTGGTTTTTCCTCTGCACCTGCCTCCAACTTATGCTGTCACCCTTTGGAAACCGGGAAGTTGCACGAGAAGAGAAGTCTCTTTTCGTGCAACTTCACTTCTGAAATGCAGTAAGAACAGCTCAGATGATTCATCCTAATCCCTGTTTAGGCAGCGAGACTTTTACTAGCCAAGATGGATAGGAGATGCTACATTTTTAATGCCAAAGCTAAAAAAAGGCTGTTTTGTCCAATGGTTGAAATGAGTCTCACAATGCTTTAAAAAGTCTCACATTTTGGCGGGGCGGGGGGGGGGGACGTTCTACTGATTTTACAGTGGTTTTTAACTGGAGTGGTTTTAATTTTATTTATTTTACCCAAAGTTCTCATTCAAAGTGTACTTTATGCTTTCCAGTGTGGTGTAGAGGAATTCATTAGCCATGGATATATTCAAGAAAGGACTTTCAAAGGCCAAGGAGGGAGTCGTGGCAGCTGCTGAAAAAACCAAGCAGGGTGTGGCAGAAGCAGCAGGAAAGACAAAAGAGGGTGTCCTCTATGTAGGTAGGTGAACCCCGAGAGTCATTTTCATATTTATTCAGGACTGGTGGGTAGAATGACCAACATTCTAAGTGCTGGTAGTTCTGCCTTGATTCCTTTTTGCTTCACTGTCAAAGGATAGACTGAGTAACAGGTATGTATAGGAGGTGCATGTGAAGGTGTATGTTTGAGCTAATCACAAGATGTGGGGCCACATGTTTGCTTTGGAGACTATTTAATTTTGCCATCATATTTAGGACTTTTTTCATTTATTTTATTTAATTTATTTTTTTTTAATTTTGGATTAATACAAAGGTACTTATGATTAGGGTACAGCGTTTGCATTTGTAAAGTCAGGTTCCCACCTAACAGGTACAATGTGGGGGCTATGGCACCCCTCCTGGGTGAAGGATTCATTGTTTATGCCTTTTTAATGAATGTTTCTGTACCCAGGTGACTGTGTTTCAGAGGACTGTTTTAAAACTCACAGTCTTTCCAAAAATAAGCAGAAATATTCTTAAGAATCAAAATCATTCATAGGCCTTTGATTTCTACTATAATTGTTCATAATATGTGCTAATTTTAATGTGTTCTGATTTTAAAGTAAGACTTGATACGGCCCTGTAATATGTGAAAGCAAACCCATTGTGGCCCTAAAGTGGAAAGAACAGATGGGTCTTTGATGAACTACTTGGATCACTTGGTGATTGTGGACATTGGGGATTAAGTGCTGAAGAACATACTTGACGGCTACTACTAATATCTTAGAAATGTTATATAGGTCATCTATCAAATGACACATACAGTAAAATAATAAAGAAATGGGTGCCTATCACTTAACTTGTTCCTAAATTCCCACCTTGGATAATACACAAAGGCTCTTTTCTGTATCTTGAAGTGTTCAATTCTTCTGTTATATAGGATGTCATTTCACAAACCACTTCAAATTCTTTGGGGATAGAATAGGTGCAAATACACACACACTTGTCCACAGGCATAGACACACACACACACACACACACACACACAGAGCGTCCATTCTTCCTCCTCCTTTCTCCTTTGCATGTCTGAGCTCTTCCACATTCTCTAGTGGCAACTATGGTAGCAGGAGTCCCAGGATGGACCATCAGGTGGAGGGTGACCCTACTGGGTGGCAGAGATGATATGTGTGCTTTGCCTATGCCTATGTCTATGGCATGAGAAAGAGTCACTATTTCTCCTACAGGTATACAGATTGGAAGGAGAAAATTTAAACTGGGAATGATTTTTATGTATGCTTTTCATCAAAGTTTACAGCAGATTTCTTTTTTCTCATTCTACATAGACTCTTTTTATGTTGACTCTCACAAATCTTCAGTTAAACTCTTTTTCCACCTTAAAACGTATTTTTCAAAAAATCATAGAAACAGTGTTATGAGAGAAAAAAAATCTTGATGAGTTAATATCGTGAAGTATGAACTAATGTATTTTTATATGGAATTTGGAATGATGAATCAGTGACATACAGATAACCAATATCTTTCTATTTGTCCTCATTTTTCCAAGTTCTGCAAGTCCAAGTTTGCACCTGTTCCATGACATCAGCTACTTTATAACAACTTTTTACTGAAACATTTTCCTGTGTCTAGCATGGTATTTAACACATAGCATGTTCTATAAATTATTTTTGTTATATTCTGAGGTCAAATTGAAAGATGAACTTGCACGTAGGATTCAAGGTGAAAAATGACCATTTGAAGACACAATAGTATAGTCCGGGGTTGGCAAACTGTTTCGGTATAGAGGCAAATCACACATGTTTTAAACTAAAGATCTCTGTCTCAACTACTCTACTGTTCAAGTGTGAAAGCATCTCTATAGAACTAGTAGGGCTGTGCCCCAGTAAAACTTCTTTATTTACCAAAACATATAATGGGCTGGAATCAGCCATAGGTTGTGGTTAGTTGACTACTGGTAAGGTAGAAAGAATATGGACTTGATGTTACACAATCCAAAATTTTAGCCTAGTTTACATCACTTATTACTTTAGGGACTTGAGAAAGATTGAGTGTCAAGGCGGTGCTGTGGCTCAAAGGAGTAGGGCGCTGGCCCCATATGCTGGAGGTGGCGGGTTCAAACACAGCCCTGGCCAAAAACTTCAAAAAGAAAAAAAAAAGATTGAGCGTCACTTACCTCATTAGTAAAAACATGACTTGGAAAAATACAACTACCTCTCAGTATTTCTGTCATAATAAAACAGAATTTTATTGTTTATACTTGTAAGAATAATGAGTACACTTTCATGTATAAGAGCCATTGTTATTATCATCAAGAAAACTGTCCAACAAAATAATTACTTTGCCAACATATTTTCTGTTTATCTTTTCATCCTTCAGTAAAAAACTATTACTAATTACTAGTATGAAAGATTGGATATGACCAAAGAAAATTTTATAATTTCACTTATGGCTGAAGAATTTTGGAAGAAGGCTCCTAAGAAATGTAATATTAGTCCTTACTAGAATATAGTTGTAGCAGTTACCTTTTAACTAATTGAAGATCTGCCATAATAATCAGTGTTATTTTTATTTTTTCTCCAGTTATGTTATGTGTGTACACAAATTTCCAATTGATGGACTTTATTAGACAAAAATTCTCAGTCGAATGACTCAGAAATTAAAAATTAGCTTTGAATTCAACAGCAGAAAAATTAAATTATCTCCATATAATACCAAATATTGTAACAAGAAATGCAAGAAAACGATGATCTTCAAAACTCTCCCCACACCACTCTGTTCAACAGCAGCAGTGGTTATAACGGTGACTGAGAGCAAACTCTCAAACCACCACGTGCCTCATCTCACCAAGTTGGCAGAGTCACCGTAAGCCGCCCATCAGCACAATAGCTGAGTTCTGGCATTTCTCAGGCCTTACTTTTGATCTTCTCCACGCTGTGCTCTTGTGAATTTTTAGGAGGCAAGGTAGTGTGGGTATGGGTCACCTCAACTCAGGGAAGCCATCAGCTCTGATGTCCCATTAGTTTTTATATCTTGATAGTCACATATCCACTTGGTACCTACTCTGTAGCGCTATCTCATCAATTACATAGTACTCACAAACTAAAGGCCTATCATCCATTACAGATTACTATTATTAAACAATTATGACAGCAAAAGGCAGGCAATTGGTCTGACACATAGCAACATCATTGAGACTATCATTCGCCTCCCCCCACAACCCCGTATATATAAATCTCTTTATTTGGGATCCCAGAAAAAAATATAAAATATGTTGCATAAGATATTTATGAAATATAATTAATTATAATTTCTAATAGTTTTGTTTAGTGGCATTCTTTTTTTTTTTTGTAAAATAAATATTATTGTGTGTAGTGAATGCATGCACCACGATGTTTTGGGTTATATACAGGGAGTAAAATGTTTAGTGAAGCAAGTTAATATATCCACGATCTCATATAGTTTCCTTTTTGTTTATTTTTGTGGCAAAGGCAGCTAGAATCTACTCAGTTAGCAGGAACCGCCAATACTATACAGTTTTACGAGCTTCAGTCCTCACATGGTACATTGGATCTCTGGACTTGTTTATCCCGCCCTCCTGCTACTTTGACTCCTCTGACCTATAACTCCCCACTTCCGATCCATTCTCCCACCTCTGGTAACCACTCTTTGGTTCTGTATCTCTGTATATTTGAGTTTTCTTTTTTACATGTCAGTGAAGTAATGCAATACATAGTTTTCTTCTTTCTATGTCTGGCTAATTTCACTTAGTGTAATGTCCTCCAGATGCATCTGTGTTGTGGTAAAGGACAGGATCTTTTTCCTTTTTTTTTTAGAGCTCATTAGTGTTCTATTATGTATTAATATATGTACTACAGGTTATTATTCATTTGTGCATTAATGAATGGCTTCCATACCATGGCTGTTGTTAAGGAGTACAGATGTCTTTATGAGGTGGTGAATTCATTTCCTTTGGATATTTTCCCAGAATAGGGCTTCCTGGGTCCTATGGTAGTACTATTTTTAATGTTTTTTTCTGTTGGTTTTTGTTGATATGTAGTAATTTTACATATTTATGGGGTTATAGAATTATATTTCAATATATGTATGTATACAATGTGTAATGATCAAATAGGGTAATTGGCATATACATCACCTCAAACATCATTTCTTAGTGTTGAGATATTCAGAAGCTTCTCTTCTTGCTTTTTAAACATATATGACAAATTATTATGTATTATATTCACGCTACAATGGTATAGAATCTAGAACTCAGTGTTTCTTATCTGGCTGTAATTTTGCATTTGTCAGCCAGCCTCTCCTGCCAAGCCGCTTACCCTTCCTAGCCTCTAATAACCATATTTGCACTTTCTGTCTCCATCTCATTTGTCTTTGGTTCAGAATACAATCCGTGATTAACCACGGGTTAAATTCGCAGCTACTCCGGAGACAGAGAGGAAAGAACACAGATCAGCAGTTGAACATTTCTTTCTACCACTCATTTTTAAAAAAAGTATCAGGTGCAGGGCAGTGCCTGTGGCTCAAGGAGTAGGGTGCCAGCTTCATATAGCGGAGGTGGCAGGTTCAAACCCGGCCCCAGCCAAAAACTGCAAAAACAAAAAAAAAGTATGGGGTGCAGGTATTGGGAGTGGGGATGAGGGATAGAGTTGAGAAATATTCTTTTATGTAAGAGCTCTGCTCATTACATAGAGTTCCACAAATTCTGGTTACCACAGTTAGTTAAGTCACACGCGTCCCCTAACAACACAATTCATGTTGCTGTGTACATGCTGAGAGTAATTCCTTGAGGTACAAACTTTACTGCTGGCTTTGAAGCCAAATTATTTCATAAATAACAGAAGTCATTATAATTAATGACCAAATCACAGCACTTCTTCCCGAATTTGTTGGTGACTGGTGGCTTCATGGTTGGCATTGTCAGCGATGGCCACAGTTGTGTGGATGTCTTGCCTCCTAGGGGCGAGCCCCTGTGGTTTTTCACACACGTGCATGATCAGAAAGGGAAACTAGCCAACACATACGAAAGTGCAACACAGAAATGAAGTGAAAATGCTGGAATCCAAATTTGAATCAAACAAGTTAATTTATAGAACAAATGGACGATCACGGGGTGTTGTCACTGTTGGAGTCAAGAGACTCTAGGTATGCAGACAAAGGGACTGATTGAAGGTGCACATATCAACATGAGTGTGGAAAGTGGCTGAGATAGAGTGAAAGTACCCCAGAGGACGTGGTGCTACAGTGCCTCACTTTATATGTAATCTCATACAAGTATATCATGACATTAAAGTACAAAGGACAATATTTTGGATGCTGATCTATACTTAAAGTATGAGAATTTTGCAAAACATAAAAAATATGCCCATTCCATATAGGGAGTTATGCGATAAACACTGTTCAAACTATGCTTGAGAAGTTTTTTACAAAGAAATAAAACACTTTTCATTCTCAGTATTTTAAATTACCATATTATAGATAAATATTAGTCTTAGTGCTTTTTCATTTCCTAAGTGCATTTGTAAATAACTATGTTAATTTTTAATGTTTTGGCAACATTTTTTAAAGGTCAGGGAACAATCATAATGTTTGCCACTGAATACTCATACTTCTTTTTTCACTGATTGGTAAGATCACTTACCACAGCTTGAATTCAGTTATACAGTTATTTTACAATCTCATAGTACCATGCAAAGGGAGTGTTGCCTATAAAATACATACGGGGCCCCCCAACCCCATATATGAGGTCTGACAATTAAGTTCTTTAACTCATCCTAGGAAAAGTACTACATACTTCCTTGCTGAAAATCACTATGGTCATTTTCAGAATACTCCCCTTGGGAAGCTATGCACTGATGCCAGTACCTGGCCCATCTTTCAAACCAAATTTGGAACTCTTTTTCTGGAATGACTATTAAAACTGTCATCATATTATCCTTGATGTCCTAAATATCATTAAAATGTCTTCCTCTCACTATTTCCTTTATCTCCAGGTTAAGAAAAAAAGTTATTGGGGACCAGATCCAGTGAGCAGGGGGCATGTTCCAATACAGTTATTTGTTTACTGGCTTAAAACTCCGTCACAGACACCGTTGTGTGGGCTGGTGCACTGTTACGGTGCAAGAGCTATGAGTTGTTGGCCAAGGTTTTCAGTTAATATATTCCTAACAGTTCTTCAGAAGTTTACTTTGCTGTGCTTTTTATACTCAGCCAATGATTTTGACACACTATTTGATGAATTTTTGCAATGTTTTCATCAGTTCTGCTTCTTATTGGCCACCCTGACCTCTCTTCATCGGTGACACTTTCTCTCCCCTCAGAAAAACATTTTAATTTCTTTGTACCCTGCTCTTTTCTTCATGGCAATATCCCTATAAACTTGGACTAAGATTTTCCTGACTACACTTCCACTCTTGTCAAGTTTAACAAGAAATTCACGAATGCCTGTCTATTTCTGTAATTCGAGCTCCGACATTCTTGTGACAGTGTGCAGATACACATAACAATAATGAATGCCTCTCCTATCACCACATGTTAACACAAACACAACTGTCAGACACTGATAAGCCAAGGTTATGAAAGCTTACCAGGCTATTTGTACAGCGCTGTCAAGTAAGCACATGGCAGTCAGTTTGCAAACTTAATTGTCAGACCTCGTATGTATAAAGACATATATAGAACATTATCCTTTGTCCTTTAACACATTTAATAATTGCATAATTTCATTTGTACAACATTTCTGATTTGATGATTTGTCCTGTGATTTAAACTATAAATTCATTTACAAACATTATACGTGAAGAATAATAGTTATCACTTACCATCATATGCTATTTTAAGAAATTTATATGAATTATTTCCTTTGATTTTCCTGTTTACCTAATGATACATATGGGATTATTTGAGCAGGAAGTGAATATTTAAACACAGACATTCTGAATCCAAACCCTGCTAACTTTAAAGCTATTGTTTTTTTTAATTTTTATTAGAGTCCCTTAAGTATATTCAGTTTGAAATTTATTCAATGTTTGTTTTATTAAATTTAGAAACTTTCTTTGACTGATTTATAAAATATGAGTTTAAATGTGATTCATACAAATTCACTTAGTGACGTATTCATGTATGTTCATGAAAATAACTATCTTTCATGTGATTCTGTCTGTTCATTTAGATCATTTCATTAATTATCATTATTTAGATCATAAAAGTGTATTTCTGAATTTTAAATATATTTGCAACTAAGAGAATATATCAGATCAGTGTTTCTCAAAACTCGATCCATGAATTATGTGCATTAGATTATGAGGATTATTAAAAATGGCAGAATTGATATTCTGTCTTTAGTGAATATTTTAAAAAAGTACCTGTAGTGCTTTTTTTAAATTTTGAGATGGAGTCTCACTATGCTGCCCTCAGTAGAGTGTCATGGCATCACAGCTCATAGCAGCCTCAAACTCTTGGGCTCAAGTGATTCTCTTGCCTCAGCCTCCCAAGTAGCTGGGACTACAGGTGCCCGCCACAACACCCGGCTAATTTTTGTTGCAGTTGTCATTGTTGTTTAGCTGGCCCAGGCCAGGTTTGAAACTGCCAGCCTTGGTGTATGAGGCTGGTGCTATAACCTCTGTGCCATAGGTGCCGAGCCAAAGGTTAGCATTTTTAGTGATCACCGCTACCCAAGTCATTATACCATACTCTATGGTTTTAAGAACCAGTTTCTATGAAAGTAATTAATTAATCGTATGTATTAATTTTAGTAAAAGGAAATTGAGGCCCCTTTACATTTTTTTTTTGAAAGTACTCAGTTATTTCTTATATACTTAGTAAGGATTTTTTTAAAATAATGTTATTTTTATGCTGAGGATTGGTCCCTATCTTAATATCCACATTTAGTTTTAAGTCATTCCAGTTTTTATGTCTTCATTTTCTTAATACTCTTCTATGTTTGGGTAGAACTATATTATTTGAGTTAAAACATAGTTTCAAGTCAATATTTAATCAATTGTGGTGATTTTCTTCAAAAATATTTTAATAAAAAAACTGATGTGAATTATACTTAAAAAGCCACTATTAAAGAGGTTATGAATAAAATTGCTAACAAGCTCAATTTTAATATAATATACTTAACAATTATTGTGTACAAGTTTAGTAATGAGCATGGTTTGGGAGAAATTCTTATTTTACATAGCAACATTTTGAACATACTTATACCCTGTTATTTCGTGTAATGTTAGGTAAATCACTTAACTATGATTTTAATTTCCTCATACGTAACATGGGCATAATATTCCTATATTAAATAGATACCATGAAGATTAACTGCAGTGAAATGTAAAACGCCTTTTACATAACAGGTGTCCAACAGATGCTAATGCCTTCTTTCCCTCCCCCTTCTGTTTGTGTTTCCTGGGGTAACTGATCTCTGATCTCTCCGTCCTTTTAAAGCTTCCACAGTTCTGCATCCTAAATCATCTTCTCACCAATCCCCACTGTTATCTCACTTTTTTTTCTCTGTAAGTTGTTATGTGAAGTGAGAAGCAGGGGGACGTAGTCATTTTGTGCTACACCTTTCATTAGAGAGAACCTCCTGTTATTTTTGCTTTGTTTTATTTGTTGTAGGGGTGACTAGATTTCTCCTCTTTTTAGTTGCTTTTTAAAAAATTTGTTCCCCCCCCCAAGGATATCATTATACACAGATATCTAGAGATTGAGAATATTAATTAGTAGTATTTAAACTAACAAGCAACGTAAGGCCATTTTGAGATTTGTGATTTGCATTTGTTTATTTTTATAGGCTCCAAAACCAAGGAAGGTGTGGTGCACGGTGTGACAACAGGTAAGCTCCAGGAGGCTTGCATCCAGGGGTGGTATTCAAAACACCTAGGAGCCCATCATTGAGAATGTGACTGTAACCAATCACAGTGCCCCCAGAGGGGGATTCTAGAACAGCATCAAACTTTTTAAAACTTAATTCTGAAGTATTTCAAATAGGTAGATATTTATTATAAATAAATAAGACACATTTAATTGCCAAGAAGAATGAATTTGAACTGAGCAGCTACATTTAAAGTGGTGGTGAATTTGAGTATTCTGACCAACAATATATGGTAAACTGCTAGCATAAATAAAATGTCAAGATTACCATTTTCAAAAGATCAAAGTAAAATCTCCCTTAAAGCACCATAAAATTTTCTGGTCCTCAGCTATACCAATTATAATATGTGCCTGATGATTTGGAATACATTTTAGGACATACCCTTATTTCTTGTGATTACACTTGTACACATATTATATTTGCATAATATATCAAGAATTTGATTAAGTCTGTAAGCAGATTTACAACAAAGAAATAGCAAAAATGATGTAAATGATGATTGTTATCATCAGATTACGAGGAAAATGAGAAAGATAATTACAGAAATAAAACATTATAAGAATACTACAATTTAACTAATTAAGAGCCCAGAGACTTGCTATTATTGAGTTTCATGTTGTCACTGTTTCACACTTCCTGACAGATGTGCTACAACAAAATTTAAATGATAAGAAAGCATAAAACATAATACCGCCTCATAACAGCAAGACGCTCCTATCACTGAATTATAAAATAAACATGAAGAAAGAATGGGAATCTTCCTGGGGTGTCGTAGTTCTTACCATAAACATTGGATTCAGAGATCTCCTTTGTTCAACTTCCTGCTTACTTCAAGATTCTTGTCCTCTGTATGATTTAGTATTCCTTATCTGTAAAAAAATTAAGTGGATTAATAATGTATACAAACCACTAGAAAACTGGAAACAAATAGTGTATTTTATATAAGCACTACTTATGGCTTTATAGTGGACTTTCTTGAGCAACATTTTTATAGCTAGTGAAGAAAATTATTTCATATGACTTTTAAAAATATATACTTTTGATAAAAAACAAGGGAATAGAAATAAAAAAGAATCCTTTTTTTTTTTGAGACGGAGCCTCAAGCTATCCCCCTGGGTAGAGTGCTGTGGCATCACAGCTCATAGCAACCTCCAACTCCTGGGCTCAAGCGAGTCTCCTGCCTCCGCCTCCCAAGTAGCTGGGACCACAGGCGCCCGCCACAATGCTCGGCCATTTTTTGGTTGCAGCCGTCATTGTTCTTTGGCGGGCCCAGAGCTGGGGATTTGAACCCACCACCTTAGGTGTACGTGGCTGGCGCCTTAGCCGATTGAGCCACAGGCGCCAAGCCGTGAAAATTTTCAAACTTTCAGATAGTACACACAGCTAGAAAACTTCAGAATTTCACATGTACACACAAAACATTTTTATAAATAAAGTTTGATGATCTTGAAAAGCCTGAGGTGGTAGGAAAAACAAAAGCATCAGACGTGCTTGCATGAATTACTGTCATCAGCATCAATGTCTTTCTTGGATCTCTCCACCAGAAAAATATTCTGAAGTGGTATACCTTTATCCCACTTGGATTCCCCAAGTCGGGTAAAAAGTGTCAAAGTAAAAAGCAAAAATACACAGCAGAAAATAAAAAAACGACAGGAAAAAGTTATTCTTGGGAAATTCCAGGTAGATGAAAATGAAGCATTAAATAATAACCTCTTACCAGATTCCAATTCCTTACTGGAAAACAAAGAGATACTGTGTGTTTTACACCACTGATCCCTTCTTATCTTGCTATTATTTTCTTGGATAATATTTCTAAAACTTTGCAGCCTTTCAAAGGGAATTTCAGATCGGCTGCATTGGAACACAGATCTCTGAATATTTTACTAATCCTCCAAAGCCTTGTCAAATCCTGTCTCCGTTTAGTTAAATTTAGATGGGTTTTTAAGCATCCCCTATGTGTACATCGCTGTGGTGGGTCTAATTTTGAGGAAAAACTGAATGACAAGATTACTGTTTTCTAAGAGCTCACAAATTGTAGTTGGAAATAGAGCTATGCTTGTATATATAATTCACTACTAAGGCCGTCTGGTGGTTGCAATATTAAATACAGTCATACCCCACATAATGATGTTTCTGTCAATGACAAACCACATATAGGATGGTGGTGCCATGAGAGTGTTTTTACTGTACCGTTTCTATGTCCAGTACACAGATGCTTCCCATTGTGTTACAGTTGCCTCCAACATCACAACATTAGGTACAATAACATGCTGTGTAGGTTTGCAGCCTATACGTACAGCCTTGGCATGTAGCAGACTGGGCCATCCAGTTTGTGTGAGGCCCCTTAATGATGTTTGTAGGACAAAATCACCTAATGACCCATTTCTCAGAAAGTATCACTGTTGGTAAGCAAGGCATGACTGTATATAAATAAAGTGGGATGAGCTTTAGGTGGAAATGAGTATGAGTGTTCCTTTCTTCGGAGAAGTAGGAACTACTTAGAAGTGATGATATCAGAAAGGCTAATGAAAAAGCTCGAGTAAAAAGTCTGAACTGGGAAGACTGTGGGATACATTGGGACATTTGTGAATTACTTTATAGAGACTGATTGGGTTGGGATCACTGCGGAGAACTATTGTGAAAGACTGATCACAGAATGCCAGATATTAATAATTAGAAAGGAGAAGGATGTGAGGAAGGTCGAGAGTTTGAAGCCAAGCACTAGAAGAATTACAGCCTTTGATACAGACCAGTTTAGAGAGAAGACGAGGAGGTCAGTGTTTGCAACCTTGAGTGAGAAGTGAAGACTATAATTCCAAAAGAAGTTTCAGACAGATACTCGAGGGGTCACTCTGATGCCTGGTTAGAGCAGAAGATGGAAACTTGGGAATGCTGAACAGACAGGTGATAACTGAACTACACCAGTAGATAGATTCTCAGAAAAATATTAAAAGAGAAAAACCGAAGAAGGCCAATTCTTGGAGACCACTCCCTGAAAACACTGGAAGGCATCTGGGGATGGAATTATTGAATTCACACGGTCACACTAGGAACCAGGTGAAGGAAAAGCCATTCAGGATCAGAAGCGGTGTACTGTCAAGTTTACCAAAGAGAGGGCTGAGAATGCAGAAGTTCAAGAAAAAAATAAATGTCGTGTTTGGATTCAGTGATTAGCAAGCCACCGGGGAACTTTGAGAAAGCAGGTTTGAGAAGTGGTAGAAAGCAGGACAGAAGAGACTTGTGGAAGATAGTAGCAAGTTCTCTCGGAGGAGCTTTGTTTTGAAGGAAATTTAGTGTTACAGAAAGAGGTGTCAGCAGAAGGGAGTGAAATCTCTTTTTATGCCAAGATGAGATGCGTGTCTTAACTACTGACAGATGAAAAGAATCAGTGTGAAAAAGAGAGCCCTGAACATTCTCGGTAATGAGTTAAGGACCGAACGTACTTTCTTCCGAAGTGGTCCTTCTGGCACCTGTTTCCATGTTTTCCTCGCAGCCAACCAACTCCCCACCGCCTCCCATCCCTCCATTTACACTATTTCAGGAAATCTGGCCCTGTTCTCCAATGCACTACTGGATAAAAAATTTGCCAGAAAGTACAGATATAGCAGCTTTGGAAAGACAGTAGAGATACCTCTAACAAAAAGTTAAAAAAAAAAAAAAAGGACATATAAAAAAAATTGTGAACTTAAGGACTTCATTTTTTTTTTTTTTTTGGTAGAGACAGGTGAATCAAGTTAGGGATGTAATACTGAAAAATCTTGAATGGTGGAAAATACACAGAATACGTGTTGTCTTAGATAATCTAAATCGGAGGACTTGCTTGGTTTCTGAGCTCCAAGACACGTCCAGAAGGAAGCACAGAGCTGTCTCACATGTGAATGAGGTATGAATGTGAGCATATTGTACTTTGATATGAAAAACATGGCTATATTTCAGGCACTTTCTTTTTTGCCTTTGAGGAATCAAAAAACAACTTTGGCCTTCCAGTGGCATATAGTTTTATCTGAAGTCAGCCTTCATCACTGCTAGGATGGAGTTCAGCTTCTGGCTTCCCCTTTGGTGCTTATCAATAAGAGATCATCTCAAATTTTTCTTTTTTCTCCAAAATTATATCTTCATTATCACAAAATTTAAGAAGGTGAGCCTTGCATATCAAATAGTTATCCTATAGAAAAATGCCTATCGTGTGTCAAATCAATTCCAGCATTTAATTGCATATGATTCTTTAGACTCAGCAAGAATTTCATTCAAGTTGACTTGTTTTGCCTTATTCTCAGTAACTCTCTGATAGAATTCATCAGCTTACTCATAGCTTTTTGGCTGATTTTTCTTCTTTGTCTTTCGTGTTTTTTTTTTTTTTAAAGTATAAACTCTCAAAGAGTAGATCATCAAATACAGGAAAGATGCTAAATGATAAATAAACTTTCAGCGGCGGGCAGAACTCTCATTTGGCAGCATTCCCAGTAATGCCAAGTGAAATCAGGGGATGGAATTCTCAGAAGGCAATTACTTTCTTTTTTTTTTTTTTTTCTTTTAAATTCTTTAAGAAAAGTTTTCCAGGGGAAAGTTGAGAGAGACAATAGAAAATAGACTGTCCTTTGAAAAGCTTACAAGTGGTAGGACAGGATTCTAGGGAGCCAGTAGTTTACTTATTTTTTTAGTTGAGGAAAGGATTAGTTCCAGTTGTGAACCTCCTAACATTTTAATGTACTTGGCCCCAGCAAGCCTTCATTGATCAATAGATAAATACTAGCAGGTTCTTCAGTTATTTAGAATGTTATTGATGTCAGTCGGGTTTTATTAAATAGACATAAAAATAATTACTAAGAAATAAATTGTCCTATTATCCGTCTAGTCTTCAACTAATTGAAGTATTTCTTTAAAGTACGAAATTTGGATGTGTGTGTTTCTAAATAATTGAAGTGTTGTATGTACTCATATGATGCAAGAAGATAGGTGGATATTCTGATGCAGAAAAGTTATTAAATGCACTAGCCTATCAACTTGAAAGTGATCTGTGGACCGTTGAATAGCATGTCTTTCATGGTCTACCAAGTCGTAGAGGCTCCAAACTGTAAAAACTGTAGAATAAACAGCAGCCACCTAGATCAGCTAGCTTTTGTAGCATTACGTTAAGTCTCAACAATGAATTTTGATAGGAAAGTCATTGCCCTTAACTTCTTTATCTACTTGGGTATCCAAGAGAACGGATCTGTTAATAATAGCTACCGAAGTTGACACCTAAACATTTCCTGCTAATAGTCCAAGTCAGTGATAGGTCAATTCTTTTCTGGGTTAAATAATTTTTTTTTATTAAGTCATATATACACAGATCATGAATACATTTATGCCTTCGTGGGATTCAATGTGTTGATGATTTGTACAAATTGGAGTGCTTATGTCCTACTAATTAACATAGCTTTTACCTCATTTACTTAATCACAGTGTTAAGACATTTGTGTTCAATACTTGATAGATTTGACTTGTACCCTTGCAATTTGTTTTTGATAAGGGACTGTGAAGAGATTGCCTTCAAGAGGTGTGTAGAATATTAGTATAGATAATTTATTAAACGTAACTTTATAAATGCATTTTAGAAAGATGACCAACCATGTTTCCCAGGAATTTATTCCAAGGAATTACTGTGAGCAGATTTGGAGTCCATTATGACATCTCCTAAATGTCCAGTATGGGATAATTATGCCCTAGATCAGAGATTTCCAACCAGTGAGTCGCGGCACACTGATGTGCCTTGGGAAGGTCTCAGGTGTGCTGTGAAAATTTTTACATTAATTAAATTATTTTTGAAAGAGTTCAAAGCACAGTAAATGAATGCATTTACTCTTTTGACTCTTTTTTTGATCAACATAATATAAGTGTACCACAGAAGTTAACGATAGGTTCAAGTGTGCCATGAGATAAAAAAGGTTGAAAACACTGCCCTAGATAGAGCTGGATACCAGTGTTACTTTTCCTAGAAATGTAATGTTTTTTGAATGCATTTCTTTTTCCTTTTTCCATGTTAACCTAACAACTGTTAGTATTAGTTTAGAAAATTTTCCGATAATTGTTTCATTTTGGGCCACTCTCTAGTGGAAATTTTGTGCGTTGCATTTTCTAGGATTGGTTTTCTTTGTGAGTTGTATTGTGAAATTTGTTTCAATTCTGTTCAGATGGACAGGAAGCACATAACAAATATTTGCTGGGCTCCATTCATGGGAGGGGCAGCCTCGTCATCTCATTCAGTAGCCATAAGAAGGCGCCTAAAGATCAGGTCCATCTTCTCCATTATGACCACCTCTACGTAGTTTACGTTGCATCCTTTGGTTAGATCAATAGTGGCAAGCTGTCTTTTTTTTTACTCGTACTTGCTCTGTACAGTTGCTGTTATCTAGTTGCAACTTAGTTTTAATGTCTTTAATTTGAGTTGACAAACTTTACAAAGACACATGCAGTCTTAGAAAATTTGTCCTAGGAGGGATATTGTTGACAACAGCCACACAATGCCAGTGTCAAAGGATGCAGAGACACAGTCTCCTCAGAGAAAGGGAAACAGTGTTTCTCTTTAACAACTGAACCCACCAGGGTATTATTTTTCCTGATGTCCCTAATCTCTACCCACTAATGGCCAGAAGCAATCCCTCCCTATATGCTGCCCAGTTATGATAAGAAAAATGTCTCCAGACATTGTCAAAGCCCCCTGGGAGGCAAAATAGCTTTTAGTTAAGAACCAGTGTGATTATAGAATAATCTCATTGCCAAGCACGTAAGAGATAGTAAATAAATATTTACTGATTAATTTTGACACTTCATGCAGGAAAATGGGAAAATAATTCTTCAAGTATTTATGCTTTCAGGCTTTTTGTTTTCATCTTTAAATCTGTCAAACAGCAATTAAAAAAAATGTATTCATTTTATTGTGAAGTCTTTCTCCCCCAGTTGAATTATGTCCTAGGAAACTGGGGCAGGGAAGGAGGGAGACGCACTCTTCCCACACTTATGCATTCAAGTGATTCACAGGAGCAGCTGGAGAGAGTGTGGCTCTGTCCACATGGTGGTTGCATGGAAAATGTGTTTTTAGGAAACTGATTGATGATCTTGAGTGAGTCGCTCTTTGTTAAAGGCCCTGGTCTCTTTAAAAGAACACTGATGAACAGGAATCTAACAAGACTACAGAAATAAAAGGGAAAATTGCCACTGGCATCTATGTTTTTATTTTTTCCCCATGTTTATAGATTAGGAGACATGTTGTTTAGTGCTTACTGAATGACCCTCTTATCTTGGGTACCGCGGACATCATTCACATGACACGTGTTATGTTTTATGCTTGCTTTGCCAAATCAGAACCTTGTGGTACCTTACATGAAACCAAATAAGGCAATGATATAAGCAGCCATTGACAATAGGTATTTCTCTGTAGGAGCTGTAAATCTTTTAAGCAATGATTAAATTACTAAGTATTCAATAGCATATTTTGTGAGAAATAAAATCAGTGGTAATACTTATCACGTTAAGCCATAGTGTCTGACCACCCTTGCAGTTGTGGCTTTTATTATGTTCCCCCCCCCAAAAATATCTTATAACTATTAAGAAAATTAATTCAAGTATTTTTCATGTAACTTTCTATAACATAAATAATCAATATTTGGACATGAATTTTTCAGCTTTGAAGTTTTACTTTACAATTGCTAGAATAACAGAAAAAAAAAAGATATGCTAACTTGAGAACAGTTAACTTTTTATCAGGAATTGTAATATTTAACAAAGGGAAATAACTGTTACCCAATACTAGATGATATTACACAGTCTCTGGCTTAGAGCAAGATCTGGTTTCTCATTAATCGCAAAAGCACACTCCAAAAGGGAAGTTTGGGGGTGACTTTTTAAATTGTTACTCTACTTATAGATAAAACTGATGGAAAAAAAAATGATTGTGCAAATATAATCAGATTCCATAGTGGAAAAAAAAAATCTAAGACTAGAATTCTCCGATAGGAAGGTATGTGAAGGTAAGAAGAAACCCAGGAGGTAATGTGGTAGTTAGAATATTAGTTAAGTAGCCAGGGTGAATTCAGGCAAAGGCAATGGGAAATGGTTGATCTTTCAAGATAACTATTAATATCTGTTTTGGAATACTAACCAAAAAGTTTAAGATTCAGGTTATTCAGATTTTTAGTACATTCTTGGTATAATTTTTAGTGAATATTTTTATTTAATTTCTTATTAATGAATATTCACTTTACATGTATAAATAAATATGTATTTCTTATAGCTTTAAAATCCAAATGATGGTATAGGAATTTTTCTTTTTCCTCATTTTAGGGGATAAACTGAGAGACTATTAATGACCTTCTCTCCAAGATTTTATATCGTCATTAAAGAGACTAATTTAATTTTTTTAAGTTTTATATTGGGAGACCAAAGATGGCTTCCTCAGCTCTGTCCTCAGCATTGCATGTTGCCCCATTCTATGCGGCCATCAAGTAAATAAATGTAAGTAAATCCAGGCAACTGAGGCCAATAATTACACAGAAGAACCTTGGAAATACATCGGAGATATAACTGAAATTATCTTAAAAGTCACATAAGTAAAGTTTCTTGTCAGGTTTGACCATATGGTTTTTTGATTTGTTTTGGTTTTTGTATTTTTATATGCATGTGAGTGATGTATTAAACAACGGTCAATTCCTGGAAAACTCCTGAGTGTTACAAGTTAAAGCGTGTTTTATAGGAAACCTGCAGGTTATCAAACTTAAAGAAGTTTGCTCGCTGAGTTCTGGGGCTAAATACTTCTGGGTGACCATTCACACTTGGATCTCTATAGCTATTTCCAGTTTGGAATTTTGTATCTGTCTTCTTTTGTTTTCAAGTCATTTGAAGTCCAGAGTTTAGAGAAAGTTGTTTACACAGTACAAATAATGCACACTTTAAAAGAGCGATCTTTACAAAACCCTTTGGGATAAAAACAGGCACAGAAGATTGTGGGGGAGACAACCAGATGGAGTAAGAATTTCAAAAGTAAACCAGCGCGACCAGTCAGGAAGGCAAAGAAATGCAAACAGATGTAGAAGCTCTGATTCTCAAAGGATCGGAGCAGAGGAGAAAATTGTCTATCAGAGATGACGCGGAAGAAATGAGTTTTTCTCCTCTTAGGGCAGGATTCAATCATCTACTGGCTTCATATTAGTATTGAGTAAAATTCAAGTTGGGGAGAGGCAGAAGAAGGGAGGGAAGGTTTGGGGTGCTCTCACTGAATGGGCACGATGTAGGGGCGTATGGAACATCATTTGGGTGCGGGACATAACTACAAGAGGGACTCTCCCTAACAAATTCAAATATTGTGACTTGGTGGTCTGTACCCTCCCTGAAACCTGAAATTAAAAAATAAATAAATATAAAAGCAACTCTCAACTCAATGCGCATCAGTTCTCAAATTCGAAATAAGAGAACTACTGAGCAATTCTATGGATTCATTATGTATGAATAATACTTAATATTAATGAAATTGTCTTAAGACATGGGCGGCACCTGTGGCTCAAAGGAGTAGGGCACCAGCCCCGTATGCTGGAGGTGGCGGGTTCAAACCCAGCCCCAGCCAAAAACTGCAAAAAAAAAAAAAAAAAAGGACACAGGAGAGGCACTCAGTAAAAGGATTGTGAAGTATAGAAAAGACCATCTTTGAGGAAAGATATGAACAGAGCCATTCAAGGGCATTGAGAAGGTTAGTAATCCATCGCCTCTTCATTCTGAGAACAATGATTTGGAGTTTGGCAGGTTTTAAACCCAGTTTGACCTTGTGGTCAGGTTTACAGTGACTTTCCTGCCTTAACTTGACAGTTCTAGGATCTCAAAGATGACAGTAGGATGCCTGCTTGTGTATTTGAGGCTTTTTCTATGATTTTCTTTAAAATATTATACTTCAGTACCTAAGTTTGTGAAAACCTAATTCTAGGACAGTTTAGTTCTCTTTTTGATGTAGAAATACCCGGCATAAGTTTAAGGTTTGCTAAAGAGTGTGATTGCAGTCGTCAGTCTTAAACTGATGCCAGCCCAGCACAGAATTTTTAATTAATATTTCCAAAATAAAATGAGAACATGTTATAAATTGTGAACTTAGAGATCAATGTATGCAAGCATTTGCTGAACCAGTGTGTCTTGAGGAAATTCCTGTGATAACTCACAGTAAAATACAGCCTCCCCTTTGGGATTTGGTGAAATTATTTCTAAAGCATGCCTAACAAGGCCAACAAGCTTTTTGTTTTATTTACGCTATTCTTCTGCTCCTCCATTTCTAAAGCATGCAAGTAAGTTAGGACTTGCTAATTTTAATATCCATGATGCCATCTTGTAGGATAGACTCTGATTACTTTGACTCTCAATTGATATTATAATAACAGGAAGAATTTGTCATGTCGGTGTTAAGGAGAAGATAATACTTAAATACAGACTTTTTCCTACAGGAATATGTGTTCTCATTCTCAAAGTACATAGATACCCCTTCTCTGCCCTCCATTTTTTCTTTTCTCTTATCACATAGAATTTTTAAACTCAGGAGTAATCCTGTCTCATGCAGCTCCGGGATCTGAAATTTACATAAGGACGTTAATAGAAACTTATGACACATGATGTGACCAGGCTTTTCACTATTTTTTGCTATTTATTTGGCTTAAAATCAATGGAACAAACTGAACTTGGCATTGCTATTTCTGTTCAAAAAGAAGAAAAATATATAATTTTACTATTTCTTATGTTTTGGCCTTGGCACTGTGGCTTTTGTTTATGGAAAAAGACAGGAGAGGAAAAAAGCATTATTTTAACTTCACATGATAAATAATCATAGCAAACTGAAATTTCCTTAAAAAGGATTTGTTTTTATTTCTCACCGCAATAATGCAGATTGCAGCTGATTCAGTGCAATTTTAAAACAAGAAATGTTAATATCTTTTAAAGATAACCTGATAGGTTTAAATGCAATTCTAAGATTATATCTTTGCGGAACTATTTCATTAACTATTTTCTGTATCTGCATAAATAGGAAAAGCCTTTCTCATTTTGTAATGGATGTTATTTGCATTTGACAAATTCTTTTAGCGTAAGGGAAAAACATTAAGATTTAATTTTTGTGAAAATCATAACGCTTTTTATCTGTGCATTGTGGACATTGTTAGCTAATTTAAAACATTGACTATTCTTGTCCAGAGTGAGTTTCTTCCAGATACGAATTAGGAAAAAATCGGATTATAAGTGATATCTCTGACTTCCAAATGAGAGTAAAGGACATTCTGTTTTCATCTTTTTATTCATTGGTGGTCATGAAAATTTTTATCAGTGAAACAAAATTTTTAATCAGTGAACGTAGTAGAGGCATTTTCCTGAAATGCACAGGGCTCCTATTGAATAGCTTTGTGTATTTTGTACATGTCTAGAAGCATAAGGGAGGCTTCCACTTATGACATTAGATATTTGACAACTTCTTTTTTAATATGCAGTATTTCAAACGTATAACAAAGTACAGTGAATCATGTAAATAAACTATATATTCACAACTTAAATTCAGTAAATTTGACATCTTGCTCCATTTGATAGTGTTTTGTTAATTGATAGCTAGACAGTTGCTTAGAAATATTCATATTAAACTTTTTTGTAATGTATCCATTATCCCAATTAATATATATAGTCTCTTAAATTTATTTTCCTATATGAGACCTTATGAGAATTTAAATCTATGGAAAAAAATTATTTCAGAGAGTATGAAAAAGTATTAAATACTATGGAAAAGAATAAGGAAAAGATTAGTTTTTCAAGGGGACAAGCAAGATTGGTTGATTTTTATTTTTTTTAAACTGAGTACATTAATAAATATATACCGGTATATGCAAAAAGCACCTCATTTAATACTATCCAGAAAAGGCCTAACCACTATATTCATGCTTAATTACATAAAAATAAGTTATCATAAATGCATGAGGGCTGTCATCAGTATTCCCTGTCTCAAAAATAAAATTATTATCTCTTTGGAGATATTAAGAACAAACACAAGAATTTTGACATTAAATAATCTTTTCCAGATAGACTAGCTTTGATAATTACACTTCAGTTTTTTGTGAAATGTTTAGAAAATCATCCCATCCCTGTAATAATCACTAGGTCAACTTCTTAAAATCAGCTTCATTTAGAGAAGCTATAAAATTGGAGAACTGTTATTATGTCTGACTACGTGGTCTTTTAAAAATGTTATGTTCTATGTATTATATGTAACAATTTAGTGGTGGTTTTAATAACTTAAAAGGCAAAAGGGTTGTATGTGTTTTTTATTTTAAAAGTTAATTTAATCATTTATGTGAGAGTTAGGATTACAGATAGTGTATTTATCCCCTCTTTTGTAACCTAGTAAGGATTGTCTTATTTACACACAATAGAATAGTTTTTGCAGAGCAAAAATCACACAATAATGATGAGGATTGCAAAACCCATTAAGGGCTCACCCTATTTAATACTTATCAATGGCTGATACAGGCACAGAATGCATTCTTACATTTTGACATTCAAAAGCATGGTGTGTGGCCAATGTGTGAGTGACTGAATAAGAATTTTGAACGTTTTCTCATTAAATTCCAGTTTAAAATTTTTAACTAACAAGCTTAAATGGAGGCGGAAGAAATAAAATTTTGTACTTAAATTTTTAATGAAGTTCCAGTATGCGTATTGTTTATAAGCAAATGAAAAAAACAAAGGTAAGGCTTAAAAGTTTGAGTTGCCTTCAAACCCAATAGCATATGGATTTTCTAATAGCAAGCGCCACTTTGGGCTTCAGTAACAGTAGTCATTATGGCATACAGAGCAGAAGAATTAATCCAATAAATTGTGTACTGGCCAATTGACCCCTGCAAGCATTGCATTGCATTCTAAGTACAAGATTTCAAAAAGAGTATTAAAAATCTGTTGCATGCTCATAGACCATCAGCATGTCTGCATAAATATTCTAGAAGAAGTAGAAATTTAACTTACAGACAAGAACTTACGATGAAAAGCAAGCAAGGGAGAAAAACCTCTGCTCTCTCGAGTCATCAAAAGGGTTAGAACATAGAAGGGGGGGAGTTATTTTTTGTCATTTTATAAGATACTATTTGGACAAATGGATAGACACAAGAGTAGTCGGATTTTGATTGAATATGAGGAGACATCTGGCCATTTGGTTGATTTAAAAATAAAAGAAAATTGTAGTTATTCTGAAGATGAAATGGTTTAATGCATGTCTTATAAAGAAGGGTCTATTAGAGTAGATGACCTAACTCCATAAAAGTGGAGTAGATGACCTAACTCCATAAAAGTGTGTTTACTTTTTGTTTCTGAGTGGTGATGAACAGTCTAAGATATTAAGATTTTAATATCTTAAACTAGTGTATATCTCAGAGAAGAGTCATGTAACTATGCTCTTCATTTAATTGAAATTTCCAAATCTGGGCAAACTATGAGTTTTAAACTCAGCTCTAATTTGCATTTGGTACTTAGTGGAACAATAAATTTCTTACAGTCCTATTTTAAAGCAGTCGTTTTTATGGATCAGCAGTGTCCACATTCAGTGTCACATAGGGAGCTTACCAAACATTCTGAGTGACCTGATTTTAGGTAGACCTAGGAAATCTTCATTTTAAGAATTTTCCAGGCAACAGGCAGAGTGTCCATTTAACACCATTAAAACAGGACAGTATGGATGGCAGATGAATTCAGTGTCTCCTTTGTATCACTTCTATCTGAAGTTCTCGTGTTAGAGCTGGATTTTTTTTTTTTTTGCGCCCTGGTATTTTAATTGATCTCAGTCATTTATTCATTAATACAGATAAAGGATAACGAGAATAACTTTCAATGTAGCAATGAAGACAAAGGAATCAAAGTACTGAGTAAAGACTGGGAAACAACTTTGAGGCTGATACAGGTTGCTCTCCTCAACCTCTGACATAGAGCAGTAATGGTGCATAACTCCAAACAGAGTCATTTAAATTATAGTCTACATGAATGGTGCCCACTGGAGTTGTGCAGTGTACAACACACACAGCTGTACACGTGATCCTCTTTAACCCCTTTAATCCACTTCTACACTTAAAACAAAAAACTGCTGCCCTAAAGCTGAAACTTGACCATGTCACTTCTGTTAACTCTCAAGAAAAGGGCACAAGTCCTACTAACTTTTCTATCAACGTTTTCCCTGTCTATGTAATATAAATCAAATTTCCTATACTCTGGATGGCATCGTGCTGTTTCCTTTTTCCATGGCTTTATAAGTGCATTTCTATGCCTGTCATAAAGACCTTTCCTCTTTTTATCTTCTTAAATTATTCTTCAGTATAATTGAACCATCTAAGTGCCAATTGTTTTTAATCCCTGAGTCTCATAACGTGTTTTGCACCCATCGTATGTGAATGGTAGAAGTTAGAAGACTGTACAGAATTTCCCACTACAGTAAAATTCTCATATCCAGGAACTGTCTCGTTTGAATCTCCAGGAGTGATTGCCATCGAAAGGTTATTCAAGAAACATTGAAAATCGGTGAATGAGTGAATGGGCCAGTCATTAGGAAATTTGAGCACATAGAACTTTCATCTAACCTGCTTCACAATTTGGCTATTGTGTGACCTTGCTTTAAGTTGAGCAAAACTGGACTTTCAATTTGTATTTATGAAAGCATATTTTTAAAAAAACAAGTATTGTGGCAGCACCTGTGGCTCAATATGCTGGAGATGGTGGGTTCAAACCCAGCCCTGGCCAAAAACTGCAACCCCCCCCCCAAAAAAAAAAAAACCAGTATCACTCTGATAGACTCTGAACTTTAAAAAATATCATATTATGAAATGAAGCACTATTTTTTCCAGTTCTTCAAAGTATGATACTGGCATTTTAATGGGGATTGCATTGAATCTATAGATTGCTTTGGGTGGTATGGACATTTTAACAACGTTGATTCTTCCCAGCCGAGAGCATGGTATGTTCTTCCATTTGTTAATGTCTTCTGCTATTTCTTTTCTTAAAGTTTCATAATTCTCTTTGTAGAGGACCATCACCTCTTTTATTAGGTGTATTCCTAAGTATTTCATTTTCTTTGAAGCTGCTGTGAAGGGAATTATATCTTTGATTAATTTCTCAATTTGACTGTTACTGGTGTATACAAGAATCAGAAACAAAAAACCAGGATGGCCAAGATAATTTTTAGTTATAAAAACAAAGCCACAGGCATCACTCTACTAGACTTCATGTTATATCATAAGCCCATGTGATCAAAACAGCATGGTATCGGCATAAAAATAGAGACATAGACATATGGAACTAAATAGAAAACCAGGAGATGAAACCAGTCTCTTATAGCCATCTCATCTTTGATTAAACCAAAGAAACTCATATGGGGGTGGGGGGAAGAACCCCTATTTTATAAAGGATGCTGGGAAAACTGGATAACCACATGTAAAAGATTGAACTTGGACCTGAACCTTTCACCACTTACAAAAATTCACTCAAGATGGATAAAAGATTTAAATCAAAGACATGAAACAATAAAAATCCTAGAAGAAAGTGTGGGAAAAAACTCTTGAGGATGTCAGCCTGGGGAAGGATTTTCTGAAGAAGATTTCAGCAATCACAACAACAAAAATTAAAAATGGGACTTAGGCTAAAAAGCTTCTGCACAGCTATGTACACAACAATTAAAGCAATAGACAACCTTCAGAATGGAAAAAGATATTTGCATATTATGAATCTGACAGAGGCATGACAACTAGGATCAATAGAAAACTCAAATTAACGAGAAAAGAGCAAACAATCCCATCTATCACTGGGCAAGAGACATGAACAGAACCTTCTCTGATGAAGACAGACGAGTGGCCAGCAAACATGAAAAAATGCTCATTGTCCCTGATCCTCAGAGAAATGCAAATCAAAACCACCCTGAGATGTTGCTTAACTCCAGTGAGAATAGTCCATATCCCCAAATCCCAGAGTTGCAGATTTTGGTGTGGAGAGAGGGGAACACTTTTACGTTATTGGTGGGACTGCAAACTAATAATACAGCCTCTTTGGAAAGAAGGATGGAGAATTGTTACAGAACTCAGATTAGACCTTTCATTTGACCCTACAATCCCCACTACTAGACATCTACCCAGAAGAAAAAAAAGATCATTTTATCATAAAGACAGTTCGGCTAAAATGTTTATTGCAGCTCAATTTACAATTGCCAAGATGTGGAAACAACCTAAACTCAGGAATGGATTAACAAGCTGTGGGTTTTATATACCGTGGAATATTATTCAGCTGTAGAAAAGATGGTGACTTTACATCTTTTGTAGAGTATCACAAGAATGGAAAAGCAAGTTTCCAATGTATTCAAGCCTGCAGACAAGCTAACACATACCCACATAGGAGAAAAATTTTAATTCCATTCAATTGGGAAACAGGGGAACAAGGTGGGGATTGGTGTGCTCCTACTTAAAGGGCACAAGTAGGGGTGTATGGCACACCTTCTGGGTGTGGAACCCAACTGCAAGAGGGAGGCTACCTAACAAATTCAGAAATTGTAATCTCATTGTTTAGAACCTCATAATCTGAAAAAATACATATATAATCATATTATTGCTTATACACAAGGATACTATTTTCTGAATTATAGCACTCAAATGTATGAATAACCTTTTTGTTCTCTAATGATTTTTGATAGAAATTATACTATTAGGAGAGACTAGTTCAAAAACCTAAGAAATCTGGAAAGTAATCCAATCAAGCTGATAATAAACTTGGTTGGTTTATTTTTGTATATATTTCAGTTAATTTTTAATGGGATACAAAAATAGGACATGAGACCAAAATAAATTCCCAAAGTTCTAGAATGCTTTTGTAAATGTCATAAAACTATCTTAGAATGTGAAATAATATTTTATGAGTTTAGAAGTCTTCACTAAAATCCCTAATAAAACCCAGATCTTTCCACTCACGTAAAATACTGGTGTCATGAAACTTTATAAAATTTATCTAGTACCAAATCTACATTTATCTGAGGATGGACAGTGTCCTTCTTTCTGCGTGTTTCCTAGTTTCCTTGTGCGTTAGTGACATACTTAGAATTTTTGTGGTTATATGTTAAAATTTATGGAAGAACATAAAACTGTATAGCACCCTGTCACAGTGTCAGGGTGTAATAAATATCTGTTGAAAGAATAACTTTGAGCAGACAAATCATTTGCAAACGAGGCAAGTGATTTTAATACTTCAGACAAAATTCTTCACTGCCGTGGTTCCTCCAGTGCTGTAGTTCTGCTGTGCATGTCACATTTTACTTAGAAATTATCTTTGAAAATGTATGAAATAGGAAACCTGAACTGCAAATATATAATATCTTGCCCCATACCATATTGGTTGGCATTACTTGGTTACAGCCAGTCAAAATGACTATTCTGTTTCCAAACACATTCGATTCTCCAAACTGGGATGTTGGTTCATCTTCGATTAAAATGCTGAACTAGGGATTTCCTGTATCTTTTCTGTCCATTGATTTTCAGGTTAGGTTTTTCCTCCTTGATAAGTAATTTCTTTTTTTTTTTTTTTGGGGCCGGGGCTAGGTTTGAACCCACCATCTCCAGCATATGGGACCAGCGCCCTATCCTTTTGAGCCATAGGCGCCACCCATTGATAAGTAATTTCTAAAAAGTTTAAAATCAAAGGACTAAAACCATATGCTGAGTTAACCAAAAGGGAAAAAAGAACCCACTATGTATTTTTTTGTCAGATATTGTGCCAAGTACTTTATTCACATCATTTATTTTAATCTAAAAAAAAAAATTCCTGAAGGGAGGTAATTGATTCATTTCAGATGTTAGGCACCTCCTGTGTGTGGGCACAGTCCTGACAGTGAGGCAGTTGCCTGGACTACAAGACAGCTGACCTTTCCCTCTCATGTAGCTCCTATTCTAGGATTGTAGATATTATTATCTCTTCAGAAGTAGAGAGACACATTTGAATAGTTTTTATGACTTACCAAAGCCACAGAGCAAGAGAGAGGTAAGGTTGTGTTCCAACCCAAGTCTCTCTGTCTTAAAAAGCCCGCTTTTCTCTCTACGGTGCCTGTGCTGTCTCTGACCAAGATATGTGTAAAATCTGATTTATCCACGAAGGTCTTAAACATTTACCCTATAAGGTCAAAATTTCGTGTTTTAAAATATTGATGGTAACTTACATCATTAAAAATAAACGCCATCTCTTTGAGATTTCCTGAAACTGAATTTTAATTAGAAAATGATAGAACTAGAAGCCCTGTATTATGGTGGAGGCTATAAATGTAGATTTTCAGAAACAAGGTTAATCTTCAAGTAGTGGGCTTTCCAAATAGTCTTACAAATGTACAGGAAACAAACATTTCAGAATTGCTTTTCTAACCAAAAAAAAATAAGGAGTGATGTCAGCCAACAGAAACATAGCACTGCCTTGTGCGCTGCCAAGCCTGCCTGCCATAAATTAGATTCATTATGTACAGTACATGAAGAGGGTCCCCTCCAAACCTGCAGAGCTCGCTAACCTTTCCACTTTACCACGGATGCAGCAGGACAGTTCAGGAAGTTAGCTTATTTATGATGGAGTAGAAATTACCTCGGAATATGAACTTTGGAAGACCCCGAAACGTGCCATAACCTCTAATTTAAGTAGCAGCAGTCTGTGCAGGGAGAATTGACTATACCTCATCTTCGCAAGGCTGCACATCTGTGAAAGCAAAAGGTTATAATTAACGTTTCTGGGAATTTCGTGAAACCACCCATTTTAAAGTATAGTGCTGTAGGATTGCACACGAACTGGCCTGAAAGGCAGGTTGCTGGGGTGGCGAAGAGAATGAGCTCTGGAGTAATAAAGGTCCCAACTCCACCGTGAAATGCAGGTAGGACTTTCATGGGATATTTAATCTCTGAGGTTGTGGTTTTCTCATCTGGAGAATGAGATAACATCTACTTCGTAGGTTTGTTCTGTGGACACAATACATTGTGATGGATTAGATTAAAAATACTCTCTCATTTAAATGGTAGCTTTTAACAGTGTTATCATCTTGCTACCCGCATCACTCCCTGTATATATAACCTGCTATGTAGCCTTCCCTGATTCTTTTTTTTTTTTTTGTGGCAGTTTTTGGCCGGGGCTGGGTTTGAACCCGCCACCTCCGGCGCCTACTCCTTTGGGCTACAGGCACCGCCCTTCTCTGATCCTTTAGAGCATGACTACTCATCTTACCTTGGTCCATAGAGAATCAACTTAAATTTCGGCTTTGTCTAAATTTTCCCAATTCCTCCATTGGTACCGTTTTATTCTTTGTTTTTCAAAAACAGCAAGATATTTCAGTATCATCTTTCAGCAAAGGGAGATTTGCTCCCTTATAGAGCCTTGCACTAAAATTATGATTAGCAGGACCCTACCACCACACAGATTTCTTTGATATAGGAGAGATGTCATCATAAGCAAGCCCCCAAATGGAAACATCTCCTTCCAAGTTCCTATAAATGTCTTTTAACATATTATTTATTGGGTTATCTACGATTCTATGGGTAAGATAAATTGTCTTAATCAAAATGCCTGCTTCCTGAGTAATTTATAAGGGTAGATATATCATCCACAAACTATCTTTCAGGAATTTTCAGTGGGAATACAAATTTTGATGTCCTACATCTTGCAAAAGAATTTCAGATAAAGTTGTCCTTGCTAAAAGTAGATTTAATATTTTTATTGACATTTCTTTTCCTTGGCATCAAGCAAAATTTTAACTTAAGTAAATTTCAGCCTATGTGACAGTTATCTCTTTCATTAGGTCTAATATATTGTTGAAGATTACGCTATAAAATGGAGATTAAGCTGTAGAAAAAGTCTCTGATTAAAAGTGGGAGAGGAAATAAATCTCTGAATAAACAAACGTTACAGAAAAAATAAATTTTACCCATAAAAAGGTATATTTATGGGGGTAGCTCCTATGGCCCAAAGGAGTAGGGCAATGGCCCCATATGCCAGAGGTGGTGGGTTCAAACCCAGCCCTGCACAAAAACTGGAAAAAAAAAAAGAAGATATACTTAAGACAACCTCACAAGCTGGTGTTGAGGTACCATTTGTGTCTTCTCTGATTAACCAAGTAACTTGAAAATCATCTGCTATCTACTAGTGACATTGTGGCCTCATAGATGGGGAGCGTTTGGGAATCTAATATATATATTAGATTATAATATATATAATATATAGTTATATAATATCACATAATTTAATATAAACACATATTATTCTCTATATAGATTGTTTGGGATCATCTACAGATTTCATCCATGTGAACGTGTCCTTTGCAACTTCATTCTGAGTTTGGCCAAAAGATCCTATTAATTTTAGCTGTTTACTCAATTTTCACCGAGAAACCGTTCCTTTCTTTTACCCTCTTTCTTTTTTCTAAGCCTGAAGTACTTGACCTGACAGATGAGTTCTACTTACAAATTCCAACAATAATTTCATTTAGTATTTTTCACATATGATTGAAAGAAATGTTTTTAAATGAACAACTCAACTCAAATGCAAAAAAAAAAAAACCCTAATAGAAATTAGGTCTAGAATTTGCGTATATTCACAAATTAAGAATTTACTAGAAACTAATTCCACATCTTAATTTGAATTTTCATTATACTAATCAATAAAATGAATGTTAAAGAATTGATTCCATTTCAACATAGTCTTTAAAATGTCCAAATACGGTTTTAGAGTCAAATATTATCTTCCCTTTTTCTCAAAGAAATTTGAAAATAAAGTTAGTCTCAAATATTAATTGAACTGTGAGTCTCATTGAATGTTATAATTTTCATATTAAGTCTGCTGCGTATTAGTAGGAAATAGATAACAAAATTGACCAAAATAAAGAGGTGAACATCCTGAAAGAAACAGTACTATATACAACTAATTGAAAACAGAGGGATGAGTAGTTTGGCAGAAGCATTGAGATATCTGGAAAACAGGAAACAAGGATTGCCTTGGTCTTACATAATGTGAAAAGACTAAATCCTCTAGTAGCCCTAAACAGAAAAGAGGAACTCTTGAGCATTAAGCCATCATTTACCAGTGGAAATGAGATGAGGCGATTTTCATTTTAAATATGTTCAATTCATGGAAGTTCACAACAATATAGTGTCAAGTAGAAAACCATTTTCTTGTTGGTTCTCTAAGGAGATTGATAATGAGAATGTTATATATTTTGTAGCCATGTGCTACTCTGCGCACAGACTGGCTTTCTCATTTACAGATGGAATGTGTCTCATTGTTAAAGCTTCGACTGTCTTGAGAGAGTAACATAGAATTATACAAAGGAGTAAAAGAGAAGGATAAATTGATAACGATTGAATAAAGCTACAGTTTCCAGTTTTCCTCAGTTAGATCTTTGAATTTCAGAGCTAGACATAAGGTTATAATTAGTTATTTGTAATTCTTATTATGCTTATCTTTTAGATTACCATTAGGGTGCACAACTACCGGTATTCGTGTGTTTATTCAGAAAACATTCTTTGAGTGTCTGCTGGAAGTGCTATAGATAGAGATTTAAGGAAGATTCTTGCATACCTGAAAAAAAACCCCAGCTACACGTCCTTCCTTCATCTATTCGTTAAGTTTTTTGTCTGACATTATGTCTCTTCTGCGTGGCAGACACTGTGTTGGGCACTGGAGACAGGAACACACAAATGAAACCGCCTTGTTCTTATTCTAATGGTTGAGGCATCTCTGATGCAATGTGGCTGGGGCTGTGTTGGCAGCGTGCTCTGAGAATGACAAGAGCTTATAAGAAGGTTATGTAAATAGACTGGATAGTTAGGCCTTGTAGAAAAGAGGTGAGGCGGTTACACTTAAATTGACTCTTGAAAATTGGTTCAGAGCAAAAGGATTTGGAGAACTTTTTAAGCGAAGGCAAAGCTTAGTGGCATCATAGTTCAGTAGAACAGGGCAGAAAGTTTCGGAAGTGTTGCCTACTAAAGGCAACATCTGGCAGGGCCTTATATTTTAACATGACACTTTCCCAAAGCTTTTGAGGAAACTTGGTTTGGGACTAATATGATCAGGTATTGATAATGATCTATAACTAATATGATAACTCCTTCAATTTAGGAATATCATTCTGATAGCACCATAGGTAGAAGATGGATCGATCAACACTTTTGAAAGTCATTCTGACAGCTAGCACTCAGATAACAGATGAGTCAGAAAGGCTTGGGGCAGGCGACAAGCTAGGAAACTAGACAGTAATACTTAAAAAGTGAGCTGGGCCAAGTGTAGATATTCAGAGGGAAGTTGGGTCCTGTCAGGCCATCAGAGAGGCCTTCTTCCACAACTCTCTTTAAATTAGGTACTTCCCTCCACACATGTTATTTTATTATCATTTACCACCACAGCCTTCTGTTTATAATACTGACCACCATTTGTAACATTTTTGATTTACTCATGGATTGTTATCAATGAGCTGAATCCACATTTGCTGTGCTCATAGTTGTGTTCCAATGCCTAACAAAATATTTGGCACATATATCTGTTTGATTAATACACATGCCTATGGAGATATATGTATATAATAACATATATACGAGACATGTACAGGTAAAAAGATATGTCTTTTTCTTATTGATGCAACGAGGTATAAGGAATAACACTTCACTGAGAGGTAAGAAATGCAGGAAGAGCAGCAAATGTGGGGGACAGTATGGACTCAATGTTGGGCTTACCGAGAGAGTTTCATTTAGACGTCTTCACAGTCTAAGAGGCAACGACACATGTGATTGTGAAATTTGTGAAAATGGGCCAGGCTCGAGATACAGATTTGGAAATATCTAAGTTGTTTTTTAACTAAACCAGATGGTGAGGAGAAGGGGGAGATGGCACCCTGCGGTGCAGCCCAGCTGCAGCAACGCAGTAGCACTATATTTGAAGCATTTCAGAGGAGCAAAGTATGAAATCTTTCCACAGCATCAAGTAGGAACTGGAGCAGAGACTACCTAAGCTACCCCGGGGACCCCCATCACCCAAACAAGGAATCATTGACAAGTGCTCCAAGTTTAATGAGCTAGCTGGGGCACAGTTGGGTGAGTAGGGAGGCCACTGCAGTGCCCTGGGCCCAGGGCTAGGCCAGCATGGCTGGAACGGCAGTTCACAGGGCACAGTCTACATGGGCCAAGAGAGCTGCTGAGAAAAATAGTGGGTTAGGTGGGAACCACTGAGACGTGGGCTGTTGGCCCTGCTGAGAGGTGTGCAGTGTTTCAACTGGTAGGTAGTTGAAAGTCATGAAAGGATTTTAAGCAAGGAAGGTTTGCTATATTTAAGTCTCCATCCTCCCCAAAGGATGCTGAACTATCCGGAGACCTGAACTAAGATCCCAGCTGGCTTAGCACATAACTAGCTGGATGCTCTTGAGCCACTCAAAAGACCTCTTCATCTTCCAGGTGTGCTCATTCAAAACACAATGACTTCAGGCTGGATTATCTTTAAAATGTTGCGGGTATGTTCTGTGGCCTAGACATAGAATTTGACATACACTGGAAATAAGGATCCATTTTATTATGTTTACTAAAAACCGAAGAAAAAGTTTTTGTTTCCTTTTCTTATTAAGTGAAAACTCATGAAAAATGTAAATATACTTAATGCCATAGTTTTCAAAAGACAGGAAGAAATAGAGATGTGAATTTATAAACAAACTAGTAACAAATTTGGGGGGTTGAAAAATTACCTATGAGAATTCCACTCATCTTATTACTACTGGAGGGAAAAACTAGATAGCTTAAGGTTGATGGAGTTAGAAGATATTCTCACACATTGCTTACACATCCTTGAGAGGGGCACACTATTCCAAGGAGAACAAAGCAGAAGTTAGTCTAATACACTCCCCAAGGACGGCTCCATGAACAAGCTATATTCCTTAACTCCATAAGCAAGCTATTTATTTATTTAGTTAGTTTTTTATTAAATCATAGCTGTGTACACTAACACTGTCAGTAAAAGCAGTGTGCTGTTTTTATATACAATTTGAAATATTTTCATCCAACTGGTTAACATAGCCTTCATGGCATTGTCTTAGTTATTGTGTTAAGACATTTATATTCTACATTTAAAAAGATTCACATGTACCCTTGTGAGATGAACCATAGGCATGATCTCACCCATCACCCTCCCTCCACCCCTCCTCCCCCCTCCCCATCTCTCCCTTTCCTCTATATTTTAATTCAAGGACTCTCTAAGTCAAGATAGACGGGTGGACTACAAGATTAAACAGACCCCAACCCTCAGAACTGTGTGGTTTATTTCTTGCTTCATCATGTGTTGTCCATCATGCTTCAGCTTGGGCTCTGTTCTGCACTGTCCTCACTCCAAGACAGAGATGATGGAGTAGCCACCCTCTAAAACATCATTTATCATAGTCTCTCAGAGAAGGACAACTCTGGGAGGTCTAACTGTGGCAGTTAAATGCCACATCCTGGAAGTAACACATACCACTTCTCTGTGTAATTATGGCAATAACCATAATTTGTGGGATGGTGCCCTCAAAACACAGAGGACCCCAGCCATTGCAATCACCTTGTGTTCCAAAGGAAGGGGACTCAGAGGTGTTTTGTACCAATGGCCACCCCCTTTCGTCTTTCTAGCCATCATTCTTTGGCTTATTTCCCCCAGTGTAGGAAAAATGCACACATTTTCTCCTCAAGGGAGACAAACAAAGTTCCATCCAATAAATCTCCATCCACATGATGTATAGTTGTTTTCTCATTTGGGGGTCACTTAGTTTTCTAGGGTTACCATAACAAAGAGCCATAGTGTGGAGGCTTAAACAACAGAAATAGAATACAGTTCTGGAGGCTAGAAGTCAAAGATGAGGGTGCCAACATGGTTCGCTCTGAAGGCTGTCAGAGAACCCGTTGCAGTGTCCCTTGCCCACCTTCTGGTGCTTTGCTGGTGATCTTTGGTGCTCCTTGGCTTGTACAATCATCACCTCAAACTATGCCTTCATCTTCACGTGGCATTTTTTATGTGTATGTGTCTCTTTCCAAATATCCCCTTTTTATGAGATACCAATCACAATGGATTAGGGCCACTGCAATGACCTCATCTTAACTGGCTTACCTCTATAAACACCCTGTCTCCTAAGGTCTCATTCTGGGGCACCCAGTGTTAAGACTTCAATATTGAATTTGGGGAGGGGGAACACAGTTCTTGTGACCTGGAGAGTTGTACAGTAATTTTTATATCAGATTTATATGTGGCTCCTATTTATTCAGAGACCACTAAATGTCAAGGGAAGGAGGTTAAGAGCTTCCCCACCATCCCTCAACTACCACACACACACACACACACACACACGCGCGCGCGCGCGCACACGCACACACACGCACACACACCACGCACTCATGCTCAGGTAGAGAATGGGATCATCACAGCTGAGTGCCACCATTGGAAAAGGGAAAAAAGGAAGTCACAGAATCACTAACCTGAAGCAATTCCAAAATCTTACTGGAAAGCTATTTTTAAAATCTCTTATCCTGGGATTAGGTGTTTTTTTTATTAGACCCTCATTCTGTTTCTTGGGAGAAGGTCCTAGTTCCTTGTTCTCTGGGCCCCTCAGAGGTTCTGCCTGGTCTGATGAACCCATGGCCACCTGCAAGGGGAGCAATGGGAAGCATGTCCTCTGGGGGCATTAGCGGCTTCATTTCAACACTTTCCACCTATATCTAGATCTTGTATTAAGTATGACACAGTGTTCTTTAGGTAGTATAACTTTTTCAAAAGCATAACTCCTTTCCAAATGGATTCCCTACAGGTTTGTATCCTAATAGCTACATAGTTTTTCTGGATGTATTTCTTAGACTTGATGTTTTTCTCTTTAGGTCTTATGCTTCTCACTCCTTAGATGCTGATAATTTGAAAACACCAGACTTAGTTGAAAGAACCTGGAGGATTTATTTACGAGGAAAGCATTTTTAGTCTCTCTTCTCTGAGTTACTTTATCCACCTGGAAGTATATTTTGAGAGCTTTAACCCTAATTTGATTTTGCTTTAAGACATCTCCATTTGGTCTGAGGCTTTCTGATGGGCTGACAACCACATTCTTGATGACTCCTTACTGAGGCTGAGTCAAAATAGGCCCTTTCAGCTCAGTGTCCTTTCTCGTTTGTTCTTTGGCCATATAAGGGAAGGAAGCAGTTGCCTCTGCCCTGTTCTTGGCCCTTTTTATTTGTTTTCTTCTTCCTTGCAAATCAATCGAGTCTTTTCTGAGCTTTTTGTCTTTTGTCATACTTTGTCAAATACAGCTCACAGTCACCCACACAGGGGACTCACATCCTGTTTTCCAGTCTCTCAGGCAGAGCTACAAGTTCAGAGGTCCGTCTTCAACCTTCCACGATGATGCAGACAGCAGTGCTACTGCACACTGCATCTCTGCACCATGTGGACACTCTGTCCAGCCACTACTGGTAGGTAATTCGCCACCTAACCTCAGTCCCCTCTCCCCCATTACCTTACATAGCAGGGAATTTTTCAGGTGCATCCCACTTCTGGGTACCAGTTATGAATATCTTTTTTCTTTTTTTTTTTTTTTTGCAATTAACAGTATATATAATGGTTCAGAGTTACATTAATTTTTTTTAAAAATCAAAGTAAGGTCCTTAGATTCAATCTATAGTGCAGGAAAGATATTCGTATTTTTTTTTAAATCAAAATAAGGTTCTTAGATTCATCTATAGTGCAGGAGAGATAACCAAAGAGCCAAGTGAAATTGAGTGAGTGAAGGCCTCTTTGACAGGAAGAAAAACAAAGTAAAAGAAATGGAAGTAAAAGAAATTGCACAAGCTTTAGGAAATCACCTGCGATGGGGGATGTAGAAAAGAAACCATGCATAGAAGATCAAAATGTAAGAACTAGAAAAACAAAATATAACCAATTAAAATGGGATTGTTAGCATTAGAGAACTTATCTGTCAATCGAATTAAATTTACCTTGCCTATGTATAGTAACAAATTTACCTTGCCCATGTATAGAAATAAATTTACCTTGCCCATGTATAGTAATAAGCCACCTCTGGGGGCTGCTGGGCCAATTTTAATGATCTCATGACTTGGGGGTGAGAGATTGTGAGGAAGAAACAAAGACTGACTGGTTCAAAAGATATTTCCCCTTTCCACTTGGATTAAAAAAGAGAGGTATGCATTAAACATTTCAAGACAGAATATAATATTTTAATGGCCTAGTATTGCCTATGGTGGATGGAAGTTGGAGAGGGGAAAAATCAGTATAGGCTAAAGTCTTCAGGGATCATTTCATAGAAGTCAGTGGCTTGGAAGGCTGAACAAAAGTTGATTGGGGTGAGAGAGAAGAAAGGGGTCATTTCAAAATCAACCCTGTAACCACACTGGTAATATTAAAAATATTCGAAGTTCCAAAAGCATTTAGTCAAATTAGGACTGTTATCACAGCAATCAAGGAGCTAGTGTGCATTTTGACAGGCGAGGGCCTTCTGATTCTTTTCTGTGTTATTTCTATTGATCATGGGACAAGGCAAATTGCTGCAAATTATATTTTGCTATTTATTTTTTGTGACACCAAGCGCAGTCGTGTGTGCTAAGTCAGAGGGGTAAACGCACAGCCAAGTATTAAAGTAATAACTCCCTTTCTCCCTCTGCCCGCTCCCACATGGCTTTCCTGACAAGCGAGCAACTATGCAAACATTTCCTAAAAGTGACGGCTAATGGTATAAATTAACCTCTTGAGTCTGGCTCTGGCATTTTCCAAACTACTGTAACACATAAAAGATAGTGGTGAACTGTGAATAATAAATGGAAGGAAGACTGGCCCGCCCTCCTCCTGCTTTCAAGACCAAATGGAGGGTTTCGCTATCAAGAAAATTACAGCCTCTAGGTTTGTTTATTACCGAGATTTTCAAACGACCTTCCTTACCATGCCCTCATTTGGGTTGGGAAAAATAGAAGAAGATATTTCTTTCTGAACTTCCCTTTGAAAATTATGAAAAGCCCTCAGAATATTGGAGTTAATCACGAGCAGAATAAAGGCAGACTAGAAATGGTTTCCCACTATGACAAACATCGAATTTACTTAATATAACAGGTAAAAGTTCACTGCCAAATGGAATGGTTATCGCCTAGAATTTTCAGCGTCTCGTGGCTTTGAGGTAAAATTCTCGTTTGTGTGGGGAAAAGAGCTCCTTACAGAGATTTAATTCTACACTTTTTTTAAAAATTTTTTTTTCTTTTTTTGCAGTTTTTGGCCTGGGGCCGGGCTTGAACCTGCCACCTCTGGTATATGGGGCCAGCACCCTTCTCCATTGAGCCGCAGGTGCCACTCAGTAATCTTACATTTTTAAAATGTGCATTTGTTTTGTGTTTTTTTGTTTTCTTTTTGAGACAGAGTTTCACTCTGTTGCCTCAGGTAGAATGCCGTGGCTTCATAGGTCACAGCAATCTCAAAGTCTTGGGCTCAAGTGATACTCTTGTCTCAGTCTCCTGAGTAGCTGGGACTACAGGTGCCCACCAAAAGCCCAGCCACTTTTTCTATTTTTAGTATAAACGGGGGTCTCACTTTGCTCAGGGCTTGTCTCAAGTTCTTGAGCTTAGGCTGTCCAACTACCTCGGCCTTCCAGAGTGCTAGGATTATGGACATGAGCTGTGCCCAGCCTTTAAATTTGTATTTGGATCATTTAAATTAGGGAATTTTTTGCACACTCTTAGCGAGTCTCTTTTTTCTGATTCAGAGTCTTTTAAAGGCACATTTTACAAAAAGACATTAACTTTCAAATTAAGACCTAAGGAAATATCCATTCTTGGTCGGTCACTTTATAAATGATTAGACAAGAAAATCATTTTGATGGAAATAGAGTCATTTTTAAATAACACATTCAGAGTTATTAAATTGTATTAAAAATATTATAGAATATTGAAGTAATAGTGATGCAAAAATATACTTACAGTATACTTATGTAATATATAATTAAATTTAGGATAGTTGGTCACCATTGACCCATGTTATAAGCTAAAATCTGAAACAATGTTCATTCCAACGATACATAGAGATATTTATAGCAATATATCTGAAACTTTAAACTCTTTTCATTTTTGTGTTTGCTTTTATCTGTCTGCAAATGGAAATATTTTTTCTGATGTGATTTTGGATTGCACTTAAAAACACGTGCACTGATGTAGATTGAAGCTTGGGCTGGCACACAGAGGTGAAAAATTAAAAGGAACTGTATTTAGAATTAATATTCTCCCCCAGTCCTACTAGGCAGAGGGGAAAAAAGTTAGTTTAGAAATCACTAAATCTTAATCATCTTGGAAAACTACCCCCCGAAGGAACTCGGGAATTCTGCTTAACAGGTTAAAATTTTCAGACTTATTTCTTGATCCTTCTCTTTGTCCTTTTCTCTTCGATTGAGAACTGGGTTTCCCTGGTAGCATTTCCACATTCTATCCAGTCAGCTTTCTGCCCAGAAACCTGGTCTGTGAGTTTTTCCCAAGAGCTCAGATTTTGAAATGCTCCCTCCCTCTCCCTTGCCTTCTCATTGGTAGTATAAATTCTTGAATGTAGAAATGTTATTTTTTTAATCATTTTAAATCTCCCACAATTTCTATGGCATCAGTAAATGAATAGCTTTGAATTAGAAGGTCATGAATTATACATAATAATTTTTTTCCCAGTGATTTCTAGACTGTTCTCAAGGAGTTGCTTTATTCGCCCGACCTTAACTCCCACTGGTGATTTTATTAGGAATGAGAAAATGGATAAGAATATCTTTAAACTGGAAGCCAGTAATGAGACAGTACTGTATAAGGTTGATGGTTAAGAGAATATAGACCGAAAGACTTCCTGCGGTGACGTGAGGGTCCCATTCATTTACTAGAGGTAGGACCATAAAGTCTATGAGCTCATCTGTAAATATATATATAACATAATTCCCAGAGCCGTATGAGGACTACATGATATAATCTGGCCCCAGGCATAAGATAAACCATCAATAAATGCTAGTTTATATTTAATTTTCTGATACTAATTTTGTTTGCTTTTTCCCCATTAATCAGTGAAACTTAAGAAACTACTGATGTTCCTCTAAAAAACAGCTTTCATTTTTGTAGCTTATAAATAGTAGGAAACTCCCCAAATGCTGTGAGATAAGTATTCATTCTATTATAGAACAGGAGAGCTACTCCATTTCTGTGAAAACTGGGAAGTACAAAAGAGCTTGGACTGATGAAGACAGACGAATGATGAGTGCAGGCAGGTCTTAGCTCAGGTTCAAAAACAGTTATTTAATCATCATAACCTTCAGGTACTTGAAGAGACATGTGAAGCATTGAATACTTTGTTGCTTTCAACAAAAGAATCCAAGAGAAGATTGATTGCTCTCTTCAGTAAGATCCATAGGCAATATCCCTCGTCAAAGACATAATCCTTGATTTGGCAGGGTCTAGAAAGGTATTTTTGTGACTTCACCTAGAAGATCAAACTCTGAAATATTAACTCATTAGAGGATTGCATACATGAATAAGAGTGAGATATAACTTTATTAACTCAAAAATGAGTTATAAGTTTGTCAAGAAATTATAGATTTTAGATCTCTTGCCCAGGGCATCCTATCATGTTGTACCTGAGATCACTCAGAATCCCCAATGGTTGACCTGAGGGATGTAGAACACATCATTATTATACCATGAAATGTCTCTCTAAGTCTCATATCTCCAGAAAGTTTCCATTTATATAAGGTCAGTATCATGATTCCCCTGATACCAGAACCTCTTCTTTACCTTTGATACCGGACTTTCAGGTTCTTGGTCTCTGTGATTTGAAGAATAAATCCGCAGACCACAGATCAGTGGCAAGACAGAATTTATTTACAGAAAAGAATACAAAAACACTAAAGTTCCTGGTAGGGAGAGAAAACCCTAGTCGGGAGAGAAAAACTTTCTCCGTTTTTTTCTCTCCATCTCTCTGCGTTTGGCAGTACATA
>CAUYQV010053632.1:0-14565 GCA_963574575.1 Galagoides demidoff
CTGTGGTCCCAGCTACTTGGGAGGCGGAGGCAGGAGACTTGCTTGAGCCCAGGAGTTGGAGGTTGCTGTGAGCTGTGATGCCATAGCACTCTACCCAGGGGGATAGCTTGAGGCTCCGTCTCAAAAAAAAAAAAAAAAAGAAAATCGCATGTTTCAGCTCAGTGCCTATAGCTCTGTGGCTAGGGCACCACCCACATACACTGGAGCTGGCGAGTTTGAATCCAGTCTGCACCTGCCAAACAACAATGACAATTACAACCAAAAAAACAGCTGGGTATTGTAGTGGGCATCTGTAGTCTCAGCTACTTGGGAGGCTGTGGCAAGAGAATCGCTTAAGCCCAAGAGTTTGAGGTTGCTGTGAGCTATGATGCTACAGCACTCTACCCAGGGTGACAGCTTGAGACTGTGTCTCAAGAAAAAAAAAAAATCACGTTTCAGATCACTAATTGCTTTTTTGTTTTTCATTAATTGTTTTTGTAGAGCAAATGTTAAAGATCACATCACTACTCTACCTAAGGAATGAAGGTCTCTCTTCAAGAAGGCTAAGAATGAAAAAAAGTTTTCAGAGACCAAAAACAGCAACTAGACTCTCCTTATGTCCACACATAATATGACTGTATTTCTCTTTTCTCTCAGATCTCTATATCCATTCTAGAAGACTTTAAAGAGAAAGGAGATTCCTTTAAATGGTAACTACCTATAAACAATCCAGTCTAAGCAGTAAATTGTCCAATGTTGTTCTACTCTAAATTTATCTGTTCTTCCCTTTTTTATGAGTTTTAGAGCTTATTTATTTATTTATTTTTAGACAGTCTTACTACGTCTCCCTCAGTAGAGTATGGTGGCATTACAGCTCACAGCAACCTCCAACTCCTGGGCTTAGGTGATTCTCTTGCCTCAGCCTCCCAAGTAACTAGGACTATAGGCACCCACCACAACGCCTGGCCATTTTTTGTTGCAGTCCAGCTGGGGCAGGGTTCGAACCTGCCACCCTTGGTATATGGAGCCGATGCCCTACCCTGAGCCACAGGCACTGCCCTTTCTATGGGTTTTGTATCAGTCTTCTTATAGGCTTTGGTCTGAATAAGTGACAGCTGTACGTCACTGTATAAGTCTGTCTGGAACCACACAGGTCCTATATTTAGAATATGAAAGTTAGGAATATCTGCTTCATAGTACCTTTCAAAAGCTGCATGGCAATGAAAGATAATGCCATACTCAATTCTAGGCAGGTAGCACTGTGCAGTAAAAAGAACACCAAAATTAGATTTAAGAGATGTGATTTCTGGATTCAGATCTCCATTGACCAGCCAAGTTGCTTCATTAAATATTAATTTCTCATTATAAGATAGAGGGAGAATCCATCACATTCTAAGCATATCCTTAGGATATATAACAGAAAAATGTATGGCAATTCAAAAATATAAGATGGGCTGGGCATGATGGCTCACACCTGTAATCCCAGCACTACTCAGGAGGCTGAGGCAAGAGGTTCCCTTTTTGAGGTTGCTGTAAGGTATGACAGCATAACACTCTGTCTTGAGGCAAGAGGTTCCCTTGAGCCCAAGAGTTTTGAGGTTACTGTAAGGTATGACGCCATAACACTCTGTCCAGGGTGAAAGAGAGTGGGGGAGGGGGAGAGGGAGAAGGTGGGGAGAGGTGGACAGAGAGAGAGAGAGAAGGAAAGAAGGAAAGAAAGAAAGAAAAAAAGAAGAAAAGAAAAGAAAAATATATAAGATGACCCAAATATTCTTTTTTGGGGGGAAAGGGAACAGAGTCTCACTTTGTTGCCCTTGGTAGAGTGTCATGGCAACATAGCTCATAGAAACTTCAAACTCTTGGGTTCAAGTGATTCTCTTGCCTCAGCCTCCTGAGTAGCTAGGACTACAGGTGCCCATCACAAAGCCTGGCTATTTTCGAGATGGGGTTTCGCTCTTGCTCAGGCTGGTCTCAAACCTATAAGCTCAGACAATCCACTCATTTAGCCTCCCAGAGTAATAGGATTATAGGCACAAGCGCCACCGCCCTTGGCCAACCCAAATTATTCTCACATCTGGTCTTAAAGAGGACTGATTCATGATTACTGTGTTTCCCCGAAAATAAGACCTACCCAAAAAATAAGCCCTAGAAGGATTTCTATGCATTTGTTAGCCCTACCCCGATATTAAGACCTAGTGATAGGTTACGCTGCAGAGCCACATCCAGATACGCTGCATAGCCATGGCATGCACTTCGGTGCGGAGAGGAAGACATCCCCTGAAAATAAGCCCTACTGTGTCTTCTTGAGAAAAAATAAATATAAGACAGTGTCTTCTTTTGGGGGAAACATGATATGTCTTCTGTAGAGTATCTAAATTATTAAGAAAACAAGACCAGGCAAGGTGGCTCATACCTGTAACCCTAACACTCTGGGAAGCTGAAGTGAGTGGATTACTTGAGCACAGGAGTTTGAGAGGAATAGCGAGACCCTATCTCTACTAAAAAACAGAGAAACATGGCTCGGCACCTATAGCTCACCAACTAGGGCACCAGCCACATACACCAGAGCTGGCAGGTTCCAATCCAGCCTGGCCCTGCCAAACAACGATTACAACCAAAAAATAGCCAATATTGTGGCAGATGCCTATAGTTCCAGCTACTTGGGAGGCTGAGGCAAGAGACTTGCTTAAGCTCAAGAGTTTAAGGTTGCTGTGAGCTGTGATACTATGGCACTCGACAAAGGGTGACAAAAAAAAAAAAAAAACTGAGGCAAGAAGATCACTTGAGCCCAATAGCTTGAGGTTGCTGTGAGCTATGAGCACTCTACTCAGGGCACCAGAGTGAGCCTCTGCCTCAAATATAAATAAATAAATAAAATAAAAATAAATTATTGGGGTGGTGCCTGTGGCTCAAGGGGGTGAAGCGCTGCCCCCATATGCTGGAGGTGGTGGGTTCAAACCCAGCCCTGGCCAAAAACTATAAAAACTGCAAAAAAATAAATAAATAAATTATTAAGAAAAATAAAGGTTGACTCGGCACCCGTAGCACAGTGTTTATGGTGCCAGCCACATACACCAAAGCAGGCAGGTTCAAACTTAGCCCAGACCAGCTATACAACAATGACAACTCCAACAACAACAACAAAATAGCCAGGTGTTGTGGCAGGCACCTGTAGTCTCAGCTGCTTGGGAGGCTGAGACAAGAGAGTCACTTGAGCCCAGGAGTTGGAGGTTGCTGTGAGCTGTGATGCCACAACACTCTCTGAGGGCAACATAGTAAGACTCTATCTCAAAGAAAAAAGAAAAGAAAAAGAAATTAGCTGGGCATTGTACTGGGAGCCTGTAGTCCCAGCTACTGGTGAGGCTGAGGCAAGAGAATCGCTTAAGCCCAGGAGTTTGACTTTGCTCTGAGTTGTGATGCCACAACACTCTACTGTGGGCAACATAGTAAGACTCTGTCTTAAAGAAAAAAGAAAAATAAAGGCTCAGCACCACTGAACAGTGGTTACAGCTCCAGCCAAATATACCCAGGGTGGCAGGTTTGAACCTAGCGTGGGCCAACTAAACAACGACAACTGCAACAGGAAAATACCCGAGTGTTGTAGTGGGCACCTGTAGCCTGTAGCTACTTGGGAGGCTAAGGCAAGAGAATTGCTTAAGCTCAAGCATTTGAGGTTGCTGTGAGTTGTGCCATAGCATTCTACCAAGGGCGACACAGAGACTGTCTCAGAAGAAAAAAAAGAAAAAGAAAAAGAAAAAAAAATAACTTAAACTTTTTTATAAATTAATTTACAGGTTGTACTGATACCCATTTGAGTTCTATGAAAGGAAATGACAATCTTCCTTCTCTTAAGTACTAGGTAATCTGGGTTTTCCTTTTAGGATACTCTTACTTTCAGATGTGACTCATAAAGCCCTACATTATTATTTTTTTTTTTTTGAGACGGAGCCTCAAGCTATCCCCCTGGGTAGACTGCCATGGCATCACAGCTCATAGCAACCTCCAACTCCTGGGCTCAAGCGAGTCTCTTGCCTCAGCCTCCCAAGTAGCTGGGACCACAGGCGCCCGCCACAACACCCGGACATTTTTTGGTTTCAGCCATCATTGTTGTTTTGGCGGGCCTGGGCTGGGGATTCGAACCCGCCACCTTAGGTGTACGTGGCTGGCGCCTTAGCCGATTGAGCCACAGGCGCCGAGCCAGCCCTACATTATTGTGAGAGATTCCATCTTGCTTTAAAAATTTCTCAGGGCTGGGTGGTGCCTGTGGCTCAAAGGAGTATGGGCGCTGGCCCCATAGGCCAGAGGTTGCAGGTTCAAACCCAGCCCATCCAAAAAACTACAAAAAAGAAAAAAAAAATCTCTCAGGGCCAAAGTATCAATCTCAAGACTCATGATGTTAAAACCTGGACTATATTTTTTGCTACCTATTCTAACCCACCAAGTTGCTAACCACATTGATAGACATAGGACTTCAAATCTACCTGTTTGAGGTTCACCAGGTTTGATGCCCCAGGGAACTGTCAATAAACCAATGGGATACAACAAAGTTGCTGAAAAAAGAACCACATTTTATCATCTTCCTTGAATTTCAGATGTTGCCCTGAAATCACTTAATATTTAGCCAGCCTCAGGTGAAGTTAGTACAACATGTAAACCATTCTCTATAACTCTCAGTTTACCCAGCTGTAAGAACAGGCATCTCTCTCTCCACCTGCCACACTTCATGCAAGCTCACTAATCAATTGAATTTCTACCCAGGGCTCTAACAAAAAATAATCAACTTCCCTCTGGGCCTCTCCCTTAATATATTACATTAATTACTATAGCAAAGAAACTGTGTCATCTCAAGTACCATAGCTCTCAGCTTATACCTACAATTGAGATTAGATAAGGAACAGACCAACAGTGCCAACTTGAGAAGACAGAGCCAATTGAACAGGACCCATCTGACCATGTGTCACCTAAGGACACAAGAGTAAAACTGTAGCATCTCTCAGTCCCTGAGTATATGCTACAGCTCATGAATAGTTTTATGGTCCTCATAGGCTGCTATTCTCAAACAAAGATTATGAGACTTGACCTGTTTCATTTCACATAAGCAACTGACACTTCTACGAGGACACAGCAGTTCAATGGGGCTCAGATTTGGATCCTTGGTGTTGGCTTTTTCTGTGCCAGCATACACCCTAAAACAAGCTAAATAGCATGTAAATACAGAATATGTATTTAATTCAGTTCCAATGCTATAGGGATTCATCTGGTGAAATCAATCCACACAGAAAACCCTTGCCATGGTCTGTGTATAAGTAAGCCAAAAAGCAAAGATTATCTAAAGTAAACAATAAAAAAAGCTGTCAGTCCCCCCACCCCTTGCAATTGGAGGGCTATGAAGTCTTCTATAACTTAGTTCTTATCCCCAAAGCTAAACTTTATGAGCCAAAGAGAAAGGGATGTCAAATTCTTAGGAAAGGGTGACGCCTATGGTTCAAGGAGTAGGGTGCTGGCCCCATATACCAGGGGTGGCGGGTTCAAGCCCGGCTCTGACCAAAACTACAAAAAGAAGAAAGAATTAAAAAATAAAATTAAAAAAAAAAATTCTTAGGAAAAAACTAAATAGTGGAGATAGCTAGACATCAAGAGATCTGAGAAACCAGCACTCCACACAGAACTGTTGTGTCAAAGTATTAACTTTCCTTTATTTCAATTTCTTTATCTAAAAAACATGGGCAAATTTATAGCTTGATGGAAAGGGGGGAAAGAGCATTTTTCCAAAAGTACAAAGAATTATCTTCTTTTTTTTTTTTCTTTGCAGTTTTTGGCCGGAGCCAGGATTAAACCTGCCACCTCTGGTATATGGGGCTGGTGCCCTACTCCTTTGAGCCACAGGCACCGCTCACCTTCACTTTTTTTTTTTTGAGATGGGGTCTCACTGTCTCACCTCAGGTTGGAATGTAATGGTGTGATCCTAACTTACTATAACCTCAAATTCCCACCCCAGCCTCCGAAGTAGCTAGGACTATAGGTGCATGCTACCACACCCAGTTAATATTTTTTTTTTTTTGAGACAGAGTCTCACTATGTCACCCTCAGTAGAGTGCTGTAGCGTCATAGCTCACAGCAACCTCAAACTCTTGGGTTTAAGCGATTCTCTCACTTCAGCTTCCCAAGCAGCTGGGACTATAAGCGCCCACCACAATACCAGGCTATTTTCTGTTGCAGCTCTCATTGTTTTTTTCTTTTGTTGTTGTTGTTGTTGTTGTTGTTTGTTTGTTGCAGTTTTTGACCAGGGCTGGGTTTGAACCTGCTACCTCCAGTATATGAGGCTGGCGCCCTACTCCTTGAGCTACAGGTACCGCCCAGCAGCTGTCATTGTTGTTTAGTAGACCCAGGCTAGGTTCGAACCCACCAGCCTTGGTGTATGCCATTGATGCCCTAACCACTGAAGCAACAGGCAGGAGCCGCCCAGTTAATTTTTTTTTAATTATTATTCTTTTCCCTATAATCTCAGCACTTGGGAGTCCAAGGCAGGTGGATTGCCTGAGCTCACAGTTTTGAGACCAGCCTGAACCACAGTGAGACCTTGTCTCTAAAAATAGCTATGGCAAGAGCCTGTAGTCCCAACTACTTGGGAAGCTGAGACAAGAGAAATCACTTAAGCCCAGGAGTTTTAAGTTACTGTAAGCTATGACGCCACAGCTCTCTACCAAGGAGTGACACAATGAGATTCTGTCTCAAAAAAACAAAAATTTTTTTTGTAGAAACAGTGGTCTTGCTATGTTACCAAGGCTGGTCTCAAACCCCTAAACTTGAAAGCAGGGACTGCCATTACAGATGTGAGCTACTGAGCTGGCCAACATCACTTTTTATATTCTAGATTTCATTTCCCTTTCCAAATATCTTACATAAGAACCACTGAATAGGCTGGGAGCAGTGGTTCATGCCTGTAATCCTCGCACTCTCGGAGGCTGAGGCGGGTAGATTGCTTGAGGTCACGAGTTCAAGATCAGCCTGAGTAAAAGCAAAATCCCATCTCTACTAAAAATAGAAAAACCGAGGCAAGAGAATTGCTTGAGCCCAGGAGTTGGAGGTTGCTGTGAGCTAAGATGCCACAGCACTCTACCCAGGGCAATAGCTTGAGACTGCCTCAAAAAAAAAAAAAAAAAAAAAAAAAAAGGAACCACTGAATAAATGTGAGGTGATGAAGAAAACTTCTTTTATCAAAACGTAACATTGGCCAGTTTTGGTAGCTCATGTCTATAATTCTAGCACTTTGGGAGGCCAACATGGGAGGATCACTTGAGCTCAGGAGTTTAAGACCAGCCTGAGCAAGAGAGAGATCACTTCTCCACAAAAAAAAATATTAACCAGGCATGGTATCACATGCAAGTGGTCTTAGCTACTCAGGAGACTAACCCAGGAGTTACAGGTGGCAGTGAGCTATGCTGAAGCCAGTGTATTCTAGCCTGAGCAACAGAACGAGACTCTTTCTAGAGGGTGAAAAAATCATAAGCATAGGCTTAAAGATATATAATCTTGTGTATTTCTCCAGTCTTATCTCAATGTCCCTCTTACTACCACACCATTATGTCTGAAGACTTTCATTGAAAGACATTTCATCTGCATATCCTATATAGGTCCTCTCACCCTCAGTAAGTGTGATAATTTGATTAACATTTGTTTCCTCCACTAGACTGCAAGCAAACTGAGAGCAGGGGCTATGTGTCTTTGGCTCACTATTGAAGAACTGATGTTGAGTTCATAGTCCCTCTTCAGTAAAAGTAAGATCTCATCTCTACTAAAAACAGAAAAACTGAGGAATATTTATTTCAGTAACTATTTTGGTGAATAAATGAGTGAATGAATTAACACTGGTAATCTTACTTCAGTAAAAGTAAGATCCCATCTCTACTAAAAATAGAAAAACCGAGGAATATTTATTTCAGTAAATATTTTGGTGAATAAATGAGTGACTGAATTAACACTGGTTTCTCCAACAAGCAAAATCCTAACAGTGCCTTGCTTGCACTTCTCTCTTCTTAATTCACCTTGATTTATCTATCACCAGCTATAGATCAGTTCAGGAAACATGTGAGAACTTATTTCTGTTTAAAAGTAAATAAATTACTTTATGGCTCGGCACCTGTGGCTCAAGCGGCTAAGGTGCCAGCCACATACACCTAAGGTGGCAGGTTCAAACCCAGCCCAGGCCCGCCAAACAACAATGACAGCTGCAACCAAAAAAATAGCCAGGCATTGTGGCAGGTGCCTGTGGTCCCAGCTACTTGGGAGGCTGAGGCAGGAGACTTGCTTGAGCCCAGGAGTTGGAGGTTGCTGTGAGCTGTGATGCCAGAGCATTCTACCCAGGGGGACAGCTTGAGGCTCTGTCTCAAAAAAAATAAAAAATAAATAATAAATAAAAGTAAATAAATTACTTTAATAAAAAGAAGAGTCATAAGGCGGAAGTTAGAAAACAAAGCAGTCCACAACTGCTCCTGAGTTTCTCTTAGCCTTCAAACAGTCTCATCCATGTACAGGTGCTTTCCAAACTACAGCTAGTGCACAAACCAGGTATTCTAAACATAACCAACTTCTAGGAACCCCCTTCTACATAATTTACATGTATAATAAATGTAAAAGTTGTATCTGACTTAAACTACCCACTGGTCATACTTTCAATATCTGTAGTCTTAAAAAGTGATGTCTGAGGCAAAGGATACTGATGGCACAAAGGAACTCTGCAGGGTACTGGAAATGTTCTTCATTTAGGACTGGATGATGGTTTTATATACATATGTAAAAACTGAGTTGTACACTTAAGATCTGTGCATTTATTGCACTTTACTTACAAAAACATTGTTCTTTTCTTTTTTTGTTTTTTGAGATAGAGTCTCACTTTGCAGCTCTTGGAAGAGTGTCATTGCGTCACACAGCAACCTCAAACTCTTGGACTCAAGTAATTCTCTTAAGAGCCTCAGTCTCCCAAGTAGCTCAGACTAAGGTGCCTGCAACAACACTCAGCTACTTTTAAGAGATGGGGTCTTACTCTTGCTCTGGCTGGTCTTGAACTTCTGAACTCAACTGATCCACCCATCTCAGTCTTCTAGAGTGTCAGGATCACAGCTGTGAGCCACCATACCTAGCCCTATATTATTCTTTAAAAACAAGAGAAACACTTCTGAATAGAATTGCCTTACTATAGGGTGGCGCCTGTGGCTCAAATAAGTAAGGCGCCAGTCCCATATGCTGGAGGTGGCAGGTTCAAACCCAACCCTGGCCAAAAACTGAAAAAAAAAAAAAAAGAAAGAATTGCCTTACTATAATATATCATACTCCTGGTCCTAAAGTAGCATTTTATATGTAGTATAAAGGGAATCATGCCATCAACCTTCCACCCTGTTTGGATATGTAAACAGACAACAAGAAGAGAGGGAGGGAAGGATAGAAACTAACTTATGGATTACTCAATTTGACTATATTGTAAAACTTACAGATCTGTTAGGAAGTTTGAAAGAATTAGTCATAGGGATAAAACACACAAAAAAATGTGATAAATAATATTAAATCCTGGGTGGCACCTGTGGCTCAGTGAGTAGGGTGCTGGCCCCATATACCAAGGGTGGCAGGTTCAAACTCAGCCCCAGATGAACTGCAACCAAAAACTAGCCAGGCCTTGTGGCAGGCGCCTGTAGTCCCAGCTACTTGGGAGGCTGAGGCAAGAGAGTTGCTTAAGCCCAGGAATTAGAGGTTGCTGTGAGCTGTGTGACACCACGACATTCTACCAAGGGCGATAAAGTAAGACACTGTCTCTAAAAAAAAAATAATAATAATATTAAATCCTGAGGGGTAAAAAAGCACACAGAAAAAATAATAGTAGTATATCAAATGGCTCAACATAAATATTAACATAATAAATAATGAATACTTATCAAACCAAAAATTGTGATATAACTATATTATGAGGATTCAATAAGAAGGGGGAGGGCAACGAGAATATTATGCATCACTTAGAAATATGGGAGGCTCAGCGGCCATAGCATAGTAGTTATGGTGCCAGCCACATACACCAAGGCTGGCGGGTTTGAACCCAGGCCCAGCCAGCTGAGCAGCAGTGACAACTGCAACAAAAAAATAGCTGGGCACTGGGACAGGTGCCTGTAATCCCAGCTACTTGGAAGGCTGAGGCAAGAGAACTGCTTAAGCCCAAGAGTTTGAGGTTGCTGTGAGCTGTGATGCCATGGTACTCTACCCAGGATAACATAGTGAGACTCTGTCTCAAAAAAAAAAGAAAGAAATACGGGAGTTAGGCCAGGCAAGGTGGCTCATGCCTATAATCCCAGCACTCTGGGAGGCTGAGGCAGGTAAATCGCTTGAGCTCACAAAGTTTGAGACCAGCCTGAGCAAGAGTGAGACGCTCTCTCAAAAAATAGGTGGGTGTTGTGGTGGGTGCCTATAGTCCCAGCTACTAGGATGCTAAGGCAGGTAGATCACTTTAGCCCAAGAGTTTGAGGCTGCTATGTGCTATGATGCCACAGTACTCTAATGGGGGCAAGAAAGTGCAACTCTGTCTCCAAAAAAAGAAAAAGAAATAAAGAAATATGACAGTAAATACAAGAAAAGAATTAAAATTTTGAAAGCAGTTGCCCTTGGTAGGAAAGGATAAGTAGCAAATAAAAGTTTTTCATTAAAAGCTGCAGCATGGCTTGGTGCCTGTGACTCAAGAGGCTAAGGCACCAGCCATATACACCTGAGGTGGCAGGTTCGAATCCAGTCTGCCCCGCCAAACAACAACGACGGCTACAACCAAAGACTGGCCGGGCATTGTGGCTGGGGCCTGTGGTCCCAGCTGATTGGGAGGCTGAGGTAGGAGACTCGCTTGAGCCCATGAGTTGGAGGTTGCTGTGAGCTGCGACGCCATTGCAATCTACCCAGGGGGACAGCTTGAGGCTCTGTCTCAAAAAAAAAAAAAAAAAAAAAAAAGTTGCAGCACTAGCTCAGCACCTGTAGGTCAGCGGCTAGGGCACCAGCCACAAACACGGGAGCTGGCAGGTTCAAACCCAGGCCCAGCCTGCCAAACAACAATGACAATTACAACCAAAAAATAGCCAGGTGTTGTGGCGGGAGCCTGTAGTCCCAGCTACTTGGAAAGCTGAGGCAAGGGAATTGCCTAAGCCAAGAGTTTGAGATTGCTATGAGCTGTGAGCTGTGATGCCACAAAACTCTACCAAGAGCAATGTAGTGAGACTGTCTCAAAAAAAAAAAGGGTGGTGCCTGTGGCTTAGTGAGTAGGGCACCAGCCCTATATACTGAGGGTGGCAGGTTCAAACCCGGCCAAATGGCATGAAAAAAATAGCCAAGTGTTGTGGCAGGTACCTGTAGTCCCAGCTACTCGGGAGGCTGAGGCAAGAGAATTGCCTAAGCCCAGGAGTTAGAGGTTGCTGTGAGCTGTGACGCAACAGTATTCTACCTAGGGTGACAAAGTAAGACTCTGTCTCTTAAAAATAAATAAATAAATAAAGACAGAGAGAGAAAATAGTATCAATACAATAAGTTAACAAAAATCTTCCTGTGAAAGATGGAATATGGAGATAGTAGAAGGGATATTGATATGGCTAATAAAGGACATAAGGAATCTTTTTGGTGATGAAACTGTTCTGCATCTTGATTGTGTTGGTGGACATAATATGGACCTACACATGTGATAAAATTGCACTAAATATATACATACATACTAAATATATATATTCATATATATATACATACATATACATACACACATAAATGAATAAGTATAACTGGGAAAAATCTAAAACAAGATGGTTGTACAAAATTACAATTTTGTACTATACAAAAGGATTCTTCTAATAATAATACATATACATACATATGAACTTACATAATAATTAGAGACAAGGTCTTGCTCTGTTGCCCAGACTCTGCTAGAGTGCAGAGTCTTCATCATAGTTCACTGCAACCTTGAACTCCTGGGCTCAAGGAATCTTCCTGCCTTGGCCATTAACTAGAACTACAGCTAGGCATGATCATGCCCAGCTAATTTTTCTATTTTTTGTAGAGACAGGATCTTGCTCTTGCCCACAGCTAGTCTCAAACACCTAGCCTCAGTCCTTCCACCTCATCCTCCCAAAGTGTTGTGATTACAAGCATGAGCCACCATGGTCCTCATCATCTCACTTACACAGTCAAGATATTACTGAAGCACAATCTCAACAATTTGGGAATTTAACTAACTGGAAGAATTTAATGTCATGGGAAAACCTGAATTTTTCACTTACATAAAACATTAATTAAAATGTCAAATAAGAGAAATGTCATTGCTTAAAGTCTTCTATATATTGGCTTGGTGCCTGTAGCTCAAGCAGCTAAGGAACCAGCCACATACACCAGAGCTGGCGGGTTCAAATCCAGCCTGGGCCTGCCAAACAACAATGACAACTATAACCAAAAAATGGCCAGGCATTGTGGCAGGTGCTTGTAGTCCCAGCTACTTGGGAGGCTGAGGCAAGAGAATCGCTTAAGCCCAGGAGTGGAGGTTGCTATGCGCTATGATGCCATGGCACTCTATCCAGGGTGACAACTTGAGGCTCTGTTTCAAAAAAAAAAAAAAATTCTTCCATATAGAAGAACTTATCAAGACCGACTTTGGAGGTAATTCACAAGGAAACAACACAGTGCAGTGGGGAAAAAAAACAAGTGAAGAGGTGGAAAAATTCAATTCTGTTCTTTACCAACCCTAGATGTGTAACAACCTTGAAGAAATCAACGCACAAATTTGAGCCTCAGTTATTCCATCTGTAAAAGAGATAGCCAGGTATAGTGATATGCCCCTTTAGTCTCAGCTACTCAGGAGGTTGAGGTGGGACGATGGCTTGAGGAGAAGAGTTTGAGACCAGACTGGGCAACACAATAAGACTCTATCATTTTTTCAAAAGCTATAAGGCTTGGCGCCTGTGGCTCAAGTGGCTAAGGTGCCAGCCACATACACCTAAGGTGGCAGGTTCAAATCCAGCCCAGGCTTGCCAAAACAACAATGACGGCTGCAACCCAAAAATAGCTGGGTGTTGTGGCAGGCACCTGTGGTCCCAGCTACTTGGGAGGCTGAGGCAGGAGACTCCCTTGAGCCCTGGAGTTGGAGGTTGCTGTGAGCTGTGATGCCACGAGGATCCACAGGGGAATAGCTTGAGGCTCTGTCTCAAAAAAAAAAAAAGCTAACAATACCCACCAAAAATAAGTATAGAGTAACACTCAGTAGAAACTGGAACAGCACCTTGAAATCAAACTCATTAATATTCTTACAACAAAATGAGTATTTACTTGAGCCAGAGGCTGGGCACTGCAGCTCATGCCTATAATCCTAGCACTCTGGGAGGCCAAGGCGGGTAGATTGCTTAAGCTCACAAGTTCCAGACCAGCCTGAGCAAAAGCAAGACCCTAACTCTATTAAAAAGAAAAAGTGAGGCAAGAGGATCACTTGAGCCCAAGTTGGAGATTGCTGTGAGCTATAACACCACAGCACTCTACCCAGGGGGACAGCTTGAGACTCTGTCTCAACAAAAAAGGGCCAGGTACAGTGGCACATGCCTATAAACCCAGCTACTCAGGAGACTGAGGGAGGAAGATCTCTTGAGCGCAGAAGTTAGAGACGAGCCTAGGTAACATGGCGAACCCCTACATAAAAAACAAACAAACAAAAAAAAAAAAAAAATAGGCTTGGCACCCGTAACACAGTGGTTACAGTGCTAGCCACATTCACTAAGGCTGGCAGGTTCGAGCCCGGCCTGGGCCTGCTAAACAACAATGACAACTGCAACAAAAAGATAGCTGGGCATTGTGGCAGGTGCCTGTAGTCCCAACTGCCTGGAAGGCTGAAGCGAGAGAATCACTTGAGCCCAGGAGTTTGAGGTTGCTATGAGCTGTGACACTACAGTACTCTACTGAGGGCAACATAGTGAGACTCTGTCTCAAAAAAACAAAACAAAACAAACAAACCTGGAGAGAAGGGACTGAAGGACTATAGTCCTACTGAAGTGTTTACTGTCAGAAAGTCAGAGGCCAGGTATGGTGACTGACATCTGTAATCTTAGCACTCTGGGAGGCTAAGGCAGGTAGATTGCTTAAACTGACGAGTTCTAGACCAGCCTGAGCAAGAGCGAGACCCTGTCTTTAAAAATAGCCCAGCATTGTGGCAGGTAGTGCTGTAGTCCCAGTTACTTGAGAGGTTGAGGCAAGAGGATCACTTGAGCCTAAGTGTTTGTGATGCCACCACATTATACCCAGGGCACAGAGTGAGACTCTGTCAAAAAAAAAAAAAAAGAAAAGAAAAAAAGCAAGTCAGGCCAGGCACAGTGCCTCACACCATAATACCAACACTCTGAGAGCCAGAAGGATCATTTGAGTTCAAGATCAGCCTGAAAGGCTCGGCGCCTGTGACTCAATCGGCTAAGGCGCCAGCCACGTACACCTAAGGTGGCAGGTTCGAATCCCCAGCCCAGGCCCGCCAAACAACAATGATGGCTGCAACCAAAAAATGGCTGGGCGTTGTGGCGGGCGCCTGTGGTCCCAGCTACTTGG
>CAUYQV010053634.1:0-14445 GCA_963574575.1 Galagoides demidoff
AAATACTTCCATCAAACTGATCAACACAGCCTTCATGTCATTTTCTCAGTTATTGTTTTAAAACATTCTCATTCTACTCTTAGAGAGATTCACTTGTACCCCTGTAAGATAAACCTCAGAAATGGTCCCTCCAATCCCCCTCCCCCCACCCATTCCCTCCCCTTCTCCCTCCCCCCTCCCCACATTCTTAGAACAGTCTTTATTTTAAATATCACAAAGCCAAGGGATTCTTACAGAATTTTTTCACTGATTATTTTTGCTAAATTTCTGACATAAAAGTTGGTTAATATTTTCACTTACAGTAATAAATAAAAAGTGAAGCAAGAAAGAAATATGTCATAGCTCATTCAACAGTTGCGTGAAAAATTTCTTTGCTGAATTGGATAACGGTTGCAAATACTGGAAGAAGATTTCCTCAAGTTTTTGTGCTACAAATATGATACATATTTTTAAGTTTAATCTGCATCATTAATATCTCTTCACCACTTTCTAAAATCAAAACAATCAATAAAAGAATAAATCAAGTTTTTGTTTATAGTGTTTGCTGATATCCATAGTGTAAGTACCGTGGCTGCTTTTGACAAAATAAGACATGCAGTAGAACTACCTGTTTAAATCAAGTTTCTACTTGATTTAATTTTTAATGATGGCTATGTTTAACAATTGGCTCTTGAAAGCAGGTTGAGCCACTCTAGGGCACCATGAATTGAAAGCTTCTGCCAACAGTCAGGTGAGTGGATAGTCTTGGAAGCAGACCCTCAGCCCAGACACACCGTCAGATGGCTGCAGCCCCAGCCAACATACTGACTGCAACGTCAAGAAAGACTCAGAGCCATAACTGCCCAGCTACATAAGATGACTCTGAATTCCTGACCCAAAAACTCTCTGAGATGATGTTCATTGTTTAAACCAAAAAATTTTGAGATAACTTGCTACTCAGCAACAGATAATACTGTAACAGCACCTGCAGTCACAGGAGGCATTGGCACAGAGGCAGAGCAGAACAGGAGGCAAGAACAACATTCATGGGCTCTGTTGCTTAGCTGGTTAATCGCCTGTCTGGTAAGAATAACATTCATGGGGTACCCTTGGCACCTCCGTAAGCATCCCTAGAACAATTTGGGAGAAATTCAAGAGAGATTTGGGGTGTTTTTTCAGGGTATTTTTTATCCTTACCTGACCAATGAAGTAACTGAGGCTCAGAGAGGTTACATGACTTACCTATCATCACACAGCTGATAATTTAGTTAATAGAGACAACAGAATTAAACCCAAATCTAAGTCTATGCTTTCCCAGGGAGACTTTGACAATATCTTTAATTTTTAGAACACTTTATTCTTTATGAATAGTTTGATGCCCACAACAATCTAGCATGTAAAAAGAATTATTTCTAACTTGAGATTGAGATTTGTGCAACTAGTAACCAGAGTTGAAACTAACCTTCAGACTTCTAATCTAGTATTTAAGAAAGGACACAAAAATGTTAGCTTGGATGTTAAATATGATCATATATAATTGTGTTAAATTTGATAGTGTGGAATATGAAGCTTATAATAATTCAAATTCAATAGCCTTCTTATTTTTATTCAATAGACTTTAATTTTCAGAGTAGCTTTAGTTTGGCAGCAAAATTTAGGGGAAAGTACAGAGATTTCCAATATACCCTGCCCAAACACATACATCAAGCCCACCCATCAACATCCCCCACAATTGATGAATCTATATGGACACATCATTATTACCCAAGTCTATCATTTACATCCAGCTTCACTTTTGGTGTTGTTTATTCTATGATTTTGACAAACATATAAAACATCAAAACCCTCTGTGCTTTGCCTATTGGTTTCTTCTTCCCCCCCCAATTTATTACTGGTCTTTATAATTTATAGTTAGAAGCAAAGAACTATCTAACAAAAGTAAGCTTCTATTGTCAATAAATGTAGATCATTTTTAAAGTTTTTTTTTTTTTAATTCTTACTTGTTCAAAATCTTATTTCCATTGGGCTTTATCCAGTTTGACCTAAGACCTGTGGACCCCTATGAATTTGCATGATTGCTTCATTCAGTATTAATGTATTTCTAAGCTCTTCAAATTACTCATTTTAACAGCTTTTCATAATTGCTTCGAATGAATAGTAGCACGGCTTTGTTTTCCAGATGTCATTTCATGTGTCTGAATAATTCTACCAGACTTTTGTGATTATAACAATTCAGGACAGAGAAGAACAACACAATTTAACTTGGAAAGCTTTTAACAAATTCTACATTTTTTTTTCTTTTAAGCTTTTATTATTCATGTACTTGGCACAATAAATGCAATGGTGGGGAGCTCCATAAAAATGACCTAAAATTTGAATTACTAGATCAGAAAAAAGAAATATTCTGGTACTAAACTTGACAAATAAGAGGCAAATGGCCCACCCTGACAAGGAGATTGTAATTGTGATGACTAGAAGAACAGGATATATTTGACGCCAATCAACAATAATGCAATGTTACTGAAATCCAGTGAAACAGATTAAGGTACAGTTTCAGGAAGGCAAAAAATGATGTGTGGTCAAAGGACACTGTAATGTAATCAAGTGAATTATAATTTGTGGAGGGAAATGTGTCAACACACTTGAGGTGGCCTGCAAAAATGTTTGGAAAAAAACAAACCCACCTCCAACATCATACTGAATGGGGAAAGTTGAAAGCATTCCTTCTACGAACTGGAACAAGACAAGGGTGGCCACTGTCACCACGTTTTTTTTTTTTTTTAAACAGAATATCAAGCTGTTATCCTGGGTAGAATGCCATGGCATCATAGCTCACAGCAACATCCAACTCTTGGGCTCAAGCGATCCTCTTGCCTCAGTTTTGTTTTGTTTTCTATTTTTAGTAGGGACAGGGTTTTGCTCTTGCTGTGAGCTCAAGAAATCCACTTGCCTCAGCCTCCCAGAGTGTTAGGATTACAGGTGTGAGCCACCTCATCTGGCCTACTATCACCACTTCTATTCAACATAGTGCTGGAAGTCCTAGCTAGAGCAGTCAGGAAAAACAAAGAAATAAAGGACATCCAAATTGGGAAAGAGGAGGTCAAACTATCCCACTTTGCTGATGATGTCATCTTGTATCCAGAAAACCCTAATGACTCCGCTAAAAGACTCCTGGAATTGATAAAAATGTTTAGCCAAGTTTCCGGTTACAAAGTCAATGTACCCAAATTTGTAACATGTATATATACTAATTACATTCAAGATGATAATCAAATCAAGTACTCATTATCATTCACAATAGACACAAAGAAAATTCAGTACTTAGGAATATATTTTACCAAGGAGGTTAAAAAATCTCTTTAAGGAGAACTACAAATCACTGATGAAAGAAATTACAGATGGCACAAACAAATGCAAAAATATCTCAAGCTCTTGTTAAAATGTTCATACTGCCCAAAGTGATTACAGATTCAGTGCAATTCCCATCAAAATATCAACAACTTATTTCACAAATACAGAAAAATAATCCTCAGCTTCATTTAGAATCAAAATAGAGCCCTAATAGCTGATGCAATCTTAAGTGAAAAGAACAAATTTAGAGTCTTCATATTATCAGACTTCAAATTATACTACAAAGCCATAGTAATCAAAACAGCATGGTGCTGGTATAAAAGTAGAGACATAGATCACTGGAACCCAATAGTGAACCCAGAAATAAAGCCTTGTAGCTACAATCAACTATTCAATAAAGCAGATAAAAACATACACTGGGGAAAGGATGGCTTGTTCAATGGTGCTGGACAATGATGATAGCCACATGTAGAAAAATAAAACAGGCCCCATCCTTTGCTGTGAACAAAAATTAATTCAAGATGCATCAAAAACTTAAATATAAGGCATGAAATCATGCAAATTTTAGAAGAATATTTAGGAAAACCTCTTCTAGCTATTGGCCTAAGCAAAGAATTTATGACTAAGATCCTAAACACAAATACAGCAACAACAAAAATAAATAAATGGAATTAATTAAATTAAAAGTCTTCTGCATAGCAAAGGGAATAATCAACACAGTAAACAGGGAACCTGCAGAATGGCAGAAAATATTTGCAAACTATACATCTGATGAAGGACAAATAACCAGAATCTACCAAGAATGCAAACAAATCAGCAAGAAAAAACAAATAACCTCATTAAAAGGTGACCAGAGGATATGGGCAGAAGTTTTCAAAAAGAGATAGAAAAATGTTTAAAAAATTAAAAAATGTCCAACATTACTAGTCACCAGAGAAAAGCAAATTAAAACCTCAATGAGAGCCTACCCTACCCCTGTAAGAAGAGCCATTATAAAAAATCAAAAAACAACCAATGCTAGCATGAATGCAAAGAAAAAAGAATGCCTATACACTGTTGGTGGGGCTAGAAATTAGTACAAACCCAATAGAAAACAGTATGGAGACTCCTCAAAGAACTAAAAGTAGACCAACCAATCAATCCAGCAATCCCACTGCTCAGTTTCTACCCCAAGGAAAAGAAATTATTTTATCAAAAACATACCTACACTGAAATATTTATCACAGCACATTGACAATTGTAAAAATACAGAATCAATCTAAGTGCCCATCAATTCACAAGTGGATAAGAAATGTGATAGGTAGGTGTGTGTGTGTGTGTACATACATATCATGGAGTACTACTCAGCTACAAAAAGGAATGAAAATAATGTGTTTTGAAGCAACTTGGATAGAACAGCAGACCATTATCCTAAGTGAAACAACTCAGGAGTTGAGAAAAAACCCGCATGTTCTCATTAATAAGTGAGAGTAACAGATGGTGTACAGAGGAACAGAGAGACATAAAGGACATTGCCAACTAAGAAGGGGGGGGGTGAGCGGAATTAAAAACTTGCCTGTTCTGTACGTTGAGCACTGTCCTGGTGACGGACACACTGAAAGCCTTGCCTTCAGCATTATACAGTGTGTCCACATAACAAAAACTTTTGTACCCCCTTAATATTTTAGAATTCACAAAGAAAAAGAACTCTGCCAAAAACCCAAAAATGTTTAGAAAAGGAAAGGTAAAAATCCAGGGAAACAGATAACTATTTTAAGATGATTGTAGCACCAAATACCTCCAGACAGATGCTGCAGATCACTAAAATAAGATGGTCTCATTTTCCTGGATTAGAGGTCCTCAAACAATTTTAAAAATTGTTGAGGACCACAGAGATTTTTTTCTGAGTAATATGTATTGATACCTCAGTCTCTCCCTATCCATGGTTACATTTTCCATGGTTTCAGTTACCTGGGGTGAACCTTGGTCCAAAAATATTTCAGAAAGAAACAATTATTATGTTTCAAATTGCCCATTGTTCTGAGTAGTGTGATATCATCTTACACCTTCCTATCTTCCTATTCAGTCCCACCCAGGACATGCCCCTTTGTCCAGCATATTCATGCTGCATATTCAACCTTTTCATTAGTCACTTAGTAGCCAAATTGGTTATCAGATTAACTGCAGCAATATCACAGAGCTTGGATTCAAGTCAACCTCATTTTACTTATTAATGGCCCCAAAATGCAAGAGTAGTGATACTGACATATTGTTATAATTGTTTAATTTTTCTATTAGTTATTATCGTTAATCTCTTACTATCACTAGCTTATAAACTAAGTTTGAACATATGTGTGCATGTATAGGAAAAAACACAGCAAACAGAGGATTCAGCACTCTCTGAGTTCTCAGGAATCCATTGTGGCTCTCAGACCGCAGCTCCCCTACAATGGGGGAAACTACTGTATTTACTCTAGTATAAATCACAACTGAGAAAAGTTTAAATTGTAAAATACACGAGCACACATTCCACCAACTGTGAGAACAATGACATCATGTAGATAATGGAAAATTCCAGCATACCCTCATGAAAAGGGCAAATAAGCTTTTAATATTATTAGAAAAAATAGTTTTGACTTCACAGACCCCTCCTCAAAAGTTTTCAAGGCCTTTCAGTAGTCCTTTAAGCACATGTTGAGGACCACTTACCTTGAAAATCTCCAGTTAAACAACTGTTGTGAAATTTCCAAGGGGAGATCAGGAATTTACCTTTCCCAGAAGTCTACTCATGGCCCGTCCCTCTCACTGTCATTCTAACTTATATGTCAGACTTGGTGAGTTGGCTTGAAGAACGAGGTTTTCCTCTGAGTGTCCTCACCTCTAGTCTTAGATTCTCAAAGCTTCTCCATATACATACATTATATATATATTAGACAAAGTCTCACTCTGTCACTGGGAGTAGAGTGCTGTAACATCATCCTAATTCACAGCAACCTCAAACACCAGGGCTCAAGCAATCCTCTTGTCTCAGCCTCCTGAGTAGCTAAGACTACAGGGTCTCACCAGAACACTGGGCTAGGTTTTCTATTTTTTTTTTTTTTGCAGTTTTTGACCAGGGCTGGGCTTGAACCCAGCACCTCTGGCATATAGGGTCGGTGCCCTACTCCTTTGAGCCATAGGCGCCACCCTAGGTTTTTTATTTTTAGTAACGATGGGGTCTTGCTCTTGCTCAGGCTGATCCCCAACTCCTGAGCTCAAGCAATCTACCAGTCCCAGCCTTCCCAGAGTACTGAGATTACAGGTGTGAGTTACTACACCTGGCCACACTTCTCCCAATAAAGCTTAAATTTAGTCTCACTTTCAAACCTCACTGGTCAGGACTCTAAGAAATAGGCCCCTGAAAAAATTAGAATGATGGCACGTATTCATTTAGTAAGCACTTCTGATGATACACAATTAATTGCCATTACAACCCTTAGAAATAGGTTTTTAGGTCCTCATTGAAAGATGAACAAACTAAGCAGTTAAGATATCACACGAGATCATATTGGTTTGACATAAAGCTAGAATTGGACCCTATTCATGATAATAATCGTTACAATAATAGAGACTGATTATATTTGCAAGTGTGCCAAGACATTACTCTAAATTTTATATATGCTACCTTGTTTATTTTTCACAGCAACTCTGTTAAGATAGGCACTGTTATTAATGTCCTGTATATATTGAGACACAAATAGCTTGAATCACATATGTGAGATCACACAACACATAATTGATGAGCTTAATTGGAACTCAGGGAGTCTGATTCCAGAAACCATGCTCTTAACCTCTACCTTCTCCTTCTCCCAGGGTTGGCCACTCTCAGGTCTGTGCCTTTACAGACTTACATATTGCCTTTCTGAAAGTCCTCCGAGGAGACACTTCACAGAGATGCACCATCCTCTGGCTGCTCAGTATGTACTGAGCCTAATCAGATACAGTAAGATCATCTTCTGAACACAAATATATGTAAATATTGCAGAAGTAAATGTTTAAGAGTATATACACTAAATATATGTTCTTAGGAACAAGCAACAGATAAAACTACTGGTTAATTTTACAAGAGAATATGTAAAAGATAATTGTATGATTAAATAATTTCATGATCTTAGAATTAGAAAGTCTCATGGCTACAACATAAGTTAAGTAGAAAAGGCAGGTAGACTATGAACAGAGAGAATATTTGAACCCATAGAGAGCTTCAGTCTCAACCTCACTGATCATAAAGAAGCCAAGGACTTTGGCCCACTAGGAATAATTTCAGAACACTGTTTCACTACTGGTCCCAGAAGTACAGGTGAGACCAGGGACAAAGTTTCAAATATCCATTTGTTCCCTTATATATCCTAATTATGACCATCTATAAAGCAGCTTAACTTCTTATTTTTTAAAAAGTCAGTATTAAAACCATATTAAATCCCGCTTTTCCAGCAATGAATATTGTGGCTGCAGAATTGTTTTAGGAGCATGACGAAAATTAGTCTTTAAAAACATGCTTAATGTATTACATTTCATTTTCATCTATATAGTTCTTTACCCCATTGCCAGTTTTGATAATGATTTAGAATTCTAAACTCTGGGTGAAAAACCCTATTCCCATTGATAACGGCTTCACTAAAGTTTCTTCACTTTAGTGAAGCTGGGGAGAACACTCTAGCCATTTGGATAGAAAGATGAACCTAGAAGTAATTCCTCTGACATTCTTTGATAATTTCTTTCTTTCTTTTCTTTTCTTTTTTTTTTTTTTTTGAGACAAAGTCTCAAGTTGTCACCCTTGGTAGAGTGCTATGGCATCACAGCTCACAGCAACCTCAAACTCTTGGGCTTAAAGAATTCTCTTCCTCAGCCTCCCAAGTAGCTGGGACTATAGGCACCCACCATAATGCCTGGGTAATAATTTCAAAGAAAGAAATTTGTGGAATCTGAGAGCTTTTCAGCTGAAAAACAAAATGTACCCATTAAAATTGGACAAACCCTTCCTGACCTTCTATGACATTTAAATACTCTTCTAACCTAACTCACTCTGTCCAAACCAGATAGACTTGCCTTCAGAATTAAGAAGGGAAGTTTGTGCTCCATGGCACTGATGGTAGCCACATTCACATGCAGTCATAAAGACAAAGACACCTTCCCCCTACCTCTGTCTCTCTCTCTTCCTCCCACCATCCCACCTCCCTTCCTTGGTCTTCTGGACACTGTGGGTCTTCTGCTACAGTGGTCATTCCCTTGCTGGACACTAAAATGTTCTATTTCTAGAGAGAGAAGCTACTAGTAGAATGCTATCTTGGATCCAACTAAGCCTGAATAATTCAATTGTTTTCTCCTTCTAAGACATATTAGCAACAATTATTTAATAATGATTCAAAGCAACTTATACACATTTTTTAATTGGTTCTTCTTTAGGTTGAAATAGATATGGTCAGGGTGAGGAGGTAGTTTTTGAGGAAAAAAAAAAAAGATCACAACTAAATAAAAAAAGTTAAATTAAGTTTAAAAAACTGATCAACACAGTGTGGGTATGTGTGTTAGGGTATAAATAACATATAAAACATTCAACATCATGAATAAGAGAATTTAATATTCAGACCACATAAGAAATGTACATTTCAAAACTCTTAATTGAGTTTGGTTGTGTAATTAATTATCCAAACAGCAACAGCTGATAGACCCAAAATAGAAAAGAGTTCAAAAGGACTAGGATACACATGTAAGAGTTTATAAATAACATCCATCTGTTATCAGTTATATCTCATAGATGCAGCAAATCAACACGTGCTCCTCATATCGATTTTGCTATTTGTCCCAAATTATCTGTCTTGCCAAAGCACCTTAGTGTGCTATGACTGACGGTAAAAAGACAGTGTGTACTCTTCAAATTTCAGTTTGCAATACTCTCCGATGGTGTGTTTTCTTTGTCCTCTTGTAATAACCTTGACATGTTATCTTTATAACCATAGTATCCATGACAAAAAAAGAAAGAAATGATAGATCACAGTCAAGCATTTTTAATCTGTGGTGTGATGCTACTGAGCATTCTAGGCTCTGGACTCCCCAGAGCTGGTCAATGACGGCAGTGTCTGCAAAGACCTGAGGGTATCACTGCAGAAGAGACCACCAGGAAGCGTGTGGAATTTGAAGATTTGAAAAATATTAAATTAGTGTTCAAAGCCCTTCCACCATTGTCTGCTAAGTTTAAGGCCCATGCTTAAACCATTTTCTTCAGCTTGTCCTGCTCATATTGAAATAGGATTAGTGTTGTCAATATATTGCTACCTACCTCACTGAATATTGTTCAGAACAATTTGTACATATGAAAAAGTTTAAGGAGGGAGATAAAAAGAGCTATCCATCTATCCATCAATGCATTTATGCTCCTTTCTCTCCTAGTCAACAGACATGTGTGAACATCATGATGCATCAACTGGACACTGAGAATCCCACTTCAAACAGTCTAGTTTAGCTGGAGAGATAAGGTACTGTATCAGTTACCTAATGCTACCTAACAAATTATCCAAACTTAGCAGCTGAAAATAACCCATTTTTATCTTCTTAAAGTTTCTGTGGCCCAGGAATCTGGCACAGGATATCTGAGAAGGCTGCAGTGAAGCTATTGGCTGGAGCTGCACTCTTACCTAAAGGCTCAATCAGGACAGGACCTGCTTCTAATCTCAAACACATAGTTGTTGTCAGGCTTCAGTTCCTCCTACGGGGGAGGCCTCTTTGCCTTTTATAGTTTGTTTAAGCTAGTCTTATAACATGGCAGTTAGCTTCCCTGAGGGAGAGTAATGAGAAGGAGAGAGAAGAGAGAGAGAAACAATCCAAGATGGAAGTCCTTTATGACCAACATCGGAAGTGACATAACTTTACTTCTGCCCACTATTGACCACACAAACCAACCCTGAAAAAATGTGGTAGGCACTACACAAGTGTGTGGAAACCAAAAGGGGTGATTGTTAGGGGCCACCTTGGAAGCTGCTGCCACACACACATCCTTGGAAAAAGTCGATGTGCCATTTCAGTGGATGATGAATCTCAATGAGCAATTCAGAAAATATTTGCTACACAGATGCTCACAGGGGTGGATGGGGTTTCCAATGGGCCTTAAGGGAGGGTTAGAATTTAAACAGGCAGACAGAAGCTGGGGAGAACACTCCAGTCAATGAAAGTAGCAGGATGAGGAAGGGGAGACAGCTGTCCATAAGACATGCTGAAGAAGCTAGGAAGGCCAGTGAAGTTTTATTCTGACAGTCTCCCACTCTTGGGGCCCAGTAAATTTTTTAAGAGAAGACAATATTGAGTTTTCCTGCCTAGACTTCTGATTTATAACTCTTTGATGCCATAGTCTATGATTCACTGAATCTCATAAAAATCTTAGTCCAGACAGATGTGACCCCAAGAGCCTAAGTATGAGAACATGGAGCACCTGTACCACTAAACTGGAAAAACTGAAAGTATTTAATGCCCCTGTTGGTTTGTGTGCAGCACAGCGTATGCTGCTAGATGTAAAACAGGGGTCGTTATTTTTCAAATAGAAGAGTCTTAACCCAAAAATGGGATTAATAAAAAATGAACTTCAGTGAGCTGTTTTCATGGTGTCTATTATCAAATGATTAATGCTCTATCAACAAAATATTTCTCATCTCATTTAGCCTCCTAATTTATTTGGATATGAAATAAACAAAGGAAAATGATATATCTACTTTGGAATTTTTCTCCCTTGAGATCCGTATTTCACGGTAAGAAGAGTACTCCGAGCTTTTCTATTGATCCCTCTCTAATAATGTGTGTGAGGCTCCCGAGTAACTGGCACCCAGATTTCATGCAAGACGTGAAGTATCACCCACCTGCACACCATAGCCGTGGACTTTGGTGAGTGAGGGAAAGTGACTTATCGCAACTGCAAAGTATTCATCATATTTCAAATTTGGTTAGTTCTTCCCTTCCCTATCTTTTGTGTGTGAGAGTAAAATATACATAACATAAAATTTACCATTTGAACCACTTCAGTGGCATTAAATACTTTCACATTGTTGTGCACCCATCACCACCCTTTACCTTTACCTCCAGAAACTTTGTCACCACCAGACAAGAATTCCCCATTTCCCTCTCCCCTCAATCCCTGTCACCAACATCCTACTTTCTGTCTCTGTGAATTTGACTATTCCAGATTCCTCATATAAAAGAAATCATACAATATTTTTCTCTCTGTGCATAGCTTGTTATGAATATAGCATAATTTATTCAAGGGTCATCTGTTGCCCTTCACAGTCTTAAATATACTTTGTCCATGAAGAAAGTCATGTTTCCTTTTATTCATGTGGAATTTGTTTATATGCTTACAAGAGAATATATATAGTTGTACCTCCCATCAATATGTAACATACAAGAATGGACAGGATGGGCAGCACTATATGCTCTTACCCTTGAAATAGGAACGGAGAAAGAGAGCTGATCAGATGGCATTGCCTCATTCCACAAAGAACTAAGACCAAGTGCAGTCTGCCTTTTATTAGGGTTACAAATTTCATTTTCATTTTCTTCTTCCCATCATCTTTAGAAGCATCGCTAATGGCCTTCATTAACCTCACTCTCAGGGGACCATTGTTTTGTCATTCTGAATAATGGACAATACCTCCACAATAGACAAACTCAAAATCTTAGCAACAACATAAATATATTTCTCATATATGCATAGATTGAGTCTTATGCAGATTTTGAGGCTTTCCATTTAGTAACTCAGGGGTCTAGGCTCCCCTCATCTTCTGGCACTTCCACCTCAAGTCATGCCTTCAAAAGGTGCTATGGGGGGAGAGATGGAGGAGATGCACGTCTCTAACTGCCTTGGCTGGGAAGTGATTTACACCATTTCTGCTCACAGTCTATTGCCCCAAACCAAGTGAAAAGGAGGTTGGGAAATGCAGAGAGCAGTCAGTACTAATCATCTCTGCCATAGCCAATATTGTTCTTAGCATCATGCAAAAAGAAGGGAGACTATACTTACCTTTTGGTGCTAGGGTCTGTCCAAACAATGCTTGTGTGTTTGAATGCAGGGTAACTGCAGACTTGCAGACAGTACCAAATGCTGTCCAGATCACCAGTCCTTTTCTGCAATTCAGAATTCCAAAATGCTCTGGAAACCAAAAGCTTATTGCCCATAACTAGTTCAGTAGAAAAACAACCTGAACTGAAGTGAGGCTATTTATCTGCATATCTGGACATTGGGTTTTTATTTAAGCCGTGAATCTGAATAAGACATATATAAATTAAGAGTAAGAATAGGAACTAAATTGAAACAGCAGTTTAAATATATTCACTCTGTCTCTAAGCTTTTAGTTGTCTGTCACGTCGTGAATCTATGAGCCAACATTTATTATTTCCTATGTAACAGGCATTGTTTTAAGTGCTTTGCATTTATCAGATCATTTAATGATCATTCTTAAAGATCTTTTGGTACCAGTGTTATTATTAATTATGTCCACTTAGCAAACATGAAAATAAGTCCAACTAAGTGTAAATATAGCCACCCAACTAAAAAGAGGGAGAGTTAGGGGTAAAATCCAGGCAAGCTTATTCTAGAAGCACTTTCTTTAAACTACTGTGTGGTTCTATTCCCCCATACATTCAAAATCATATTAAATTATCTTCCCCTTAATGTATGTCTGTCAACATTTGATGAGCCACACCTGGTCACAAAGGTCTACCTTGACCTTTGAATAACGTGTGCGTGTGTGTTTGCTCATGAGAATTCTCAGCAGAATTTGAATGAATAGTTGGTTCTATCTCAAGTTCTATGACTAGGACATTTTTGCCATGTCTGTTCTGGATCTTCCATTTTGTAAGACTTTCTGAACAAGAATTCAACTGAATGATAGGCCAGGTCATCACACAAAGGAAATCATAATCAGGAGCTGGAAAGGTGATAGGCTTTGTCTTGTTTTAACAGACTGCTTGGAAAAGCTCTGGGACAGATGTTCTTATGCTGTCAATGCATTAAGTTCATTAAACCAAGGTTTAACCAACCAACATGGTACAGTTTTTTTTCCTCCATATTTTTTAAGGTGTACTTGATAAATGAAAATTGTACATATTTCGGGTATACAATGTGATATTTTGATATAAGTATATACTGTAAAGTTATTAAATCAAGCTAATTAATATATCTAACACCTCACGTACTTATCATTTTTAAAGCTTAATTAATTAAACTACCATAAAATCCTCCCTGACATTTTCAACGTCTCTTTTGTTGTAGGATATGCCAGAAGGACTGCTACTATACTCCTATTTCCTGGGAATGTTCAATACTGATTAAAAATGTGTGAATATACTAAAGTAATTATATAAAATATACCTCTGAAAAGTTATTTTCCTTAAAGGTTGCTATTTTAAATAAAAATAACTTTATTTCATAGAATGTGATTTTTTCTATAATGCTAAAATCTTCCTCCAAATGTAGAACTATCATCTTTTTGAAACTCTCTGAATTGTGTTATAAAATAATTTCTAAATTATAATTTTAGACTTATTGACATTTTTCAAGAGAATGAGTATTTAATGAAACTTATAGCTAAGAAACCTAATTAGAATTACCAAAAAATAAAGAGGTTTTTACCTAGCCCCTTGTCACTCCCATTCCCTTGCCTTTAAGATTTTAAAGAGTCGGAGTTGCTCAGTGGTCCTCTCCCCCGCAGTCAACCCTCTCAGCCTGAGTTCTCAGTGGTCCTCTCCCCCGCAGTCAACCCTCTCAGCCTGAGTTCTCAGTGGTTCCCTCCCCTAGGTCAACCCTCTCAGCCTGAGTTCTCATTGGTCCCCTCCCCCTCAGTCAACCCTCTCAGCCTGAGTTCTCAGTGGTTCCCTCCCCCAGTCAACCCTATCAGCCTGAGTTCTCAGTGGTTCCCTGCCGCTCAGTCAACCCTCTCAGCCTGTGTTCTCAGTGGTTCCCTCCCAGAGTCAACCCTCTCAGCCTGAATTCTCAGTGGTTCCCTCCCCTCAGTCAACCCTCTCAGCCTGAATTCTCAGTGGTTCCCTCCCCACAGTCCACCCGAACAGCCGGTGGTCGCAGGGGGTCCCCTCCCCCCCGGCCACCCACGCAGG
>CAUYQV010053637.1:0-59237 GCA_963574575.1 Galagoides demidoff
TTTTTTTTTTTGAGACGGAGCCTCAAGCTATCCCCCTGGGTAGAGTGCCATGGCATCACAGCTCATAGCAACCTCCAACTCTTGGGCTCAAGTGAGTTTCCTGCCTCAGCCTCTCAAGTAGCTGGGACCACAGGCGCCCGCCACAACGCCTGGCCATTTTTTGGTTGCGGCTATCGTTGTTTTGCGGGCCCGGGCTGGGGATTCGAACCCGCCACCTTAGGTGTACGTGGCTGGCGCCTTAGCCAATTGAGCCACAGGCGCGGAGACAGCCTGGACTGTTCTTATGTGCGCCTGGTACTTTATAGTGTATAAAACCAACCTGTTTCAACTTCTATAAAAATCTGTGAAAATTCCTGATCACATCTCACAGTGCTACCTAAGCAAGTCTTGGTTGTGTTGCCAGAGAAGGCAGGAGAGATGTGTGTGTGTGTGTGTGTCTAAGTGTCTAAAAGCAGCAAGTCTAGGATTTAGGCTTATGATTCTAGGCCCAAGGCTCCATCTAGCACCCAGTGCCTTGTCAGCCCCTCAGGAGGCCGTCCATTTGACCCAGTCCTGCTCATGCTCCTAGGGCTTTGAGTTGGAGACATGGAGTTGAAGGCCCAAATTCCTCATACCTCCTCTGGACAACTCTGGACAGTGACTGCCTCAGGGCTTCTAGGACTAGAAGAGGGGCAAGTAAGGGAGAGCATACCACTTCTCTGCCCTGCTATGCTATTCACACAGGGCTCTCCTTTCTTCCTTTTATCAGTCCAGCCCTTGGATACAAGGCCAGTGTGTCCAGTCCTGTGCCTGGGCCCTGTTGGGCTTTACAGGAGGATTAGTGGTACCAGGGTTTCTGCCTTAATTCACCCTACAAGAAAGATGTTCTCAGGAAGGGGAAAGTGCTTTTGTACCCTGGGTGATCAAAGTAGCTATGGTTAGAATAAGGATCTAGAAGGGTTTCTTCAGAGACTGCTTTGAAGTCTGAGGAAACAGCAGTGAACATAACTGACAGAAGCCTTGTCCTCAAGGGGCTGGTTTTCTAGTGGGGTGCACCCAGCCACCTAATATAGATGGCTTGGTGGCCAAGTCCCTAGGGTTCTCATGGGCTCTCATCTGTCCAGAGCTAGAGTCCCTGCCTACCCCAGCCAGAGGTTCTTGGTGTTAGTGATGTTTGGAGGAAGAGCTGCTCAGTTTCCGAGATGCAGGTGGAAGAAGGGCCCCACTTAAATATTTAATAATGGTGGCCATTTGTGTTTGTTGCTTTTCCATTAGCCAGAGTCAACCTCTCCCTCACCAAGACAAGTCACTGGGTAAAAGAGGCTTCTTTGGGGTCACTGATCTGGGTGTTAAGTGCTGTCCTACTGAGGCTCCCTCCTGAGGATGGGAGGCAGGCAGCTTCAGCCTGACTTCTGCTTCCTCCACGGGGTGAATTGAGGTAGGTAGGTTCTACCCCAGGTGTCTGGGTTTCCTGGATGGAGTTTTTCAAAGAAAAGGGGCAGCAGAAGGCAAGTGGGAATAGGACTCTCCTCAAGGTCAGAAAGAGTGGGGGTGAGGTAGGTGAAGGTGCCAGAGGGCATGGAGCTTTCCCATCACTGCCAGCCTTCTTTCTCTTCTGGATCCATTTCCTTAGGTGAGCAGGCACTGAGTTTAGGGGTCTTCCCTGCATTGGGCTGAGAGTGGATGTTCTGCTCTATAGGGCCTCACTTCTTCCTTTTCTTGGTCACTTGTCTCTTCTCTGAGCTGCCTTCTCTTCTCTCTCACCTCCTTTCCCCAGAAGCATTTTGTATTTTGTGTGGGTAGGTACGGACTCCTTGTCTCCCTGCTCCTAAGTGTCTGCCAGGCAGATGCTAGCAGCTGGATGCAACCCTGTAGTTGTGAACACAAAGCTGAGTATTTTTAGGAGAGTTTTCACTGTTCTGTTTTTTCTTTTTTCCCTAAAGGGATCATTTCCTCTATTTTCTCTTCCTCTCTTTGTCTTCTCCCCTTTTCCTTGCCTCTTGGAACCTTGTCCTATAATTCTGTGAGTGTTTTTTGTCCTAGTCGTCTTTCTTCAAACCACTTTGTTTTGGCCCTGATTCTCTGTTTTGAGTCCTTTCTCTCTCTTAGTTTTAGTTTCATCTTTCTGTCATTCTCTGGCTCTGGAGTTTACTATCTCCTCTCCTTCCACTAAACTCTTGCTTGTCCCAGGCCTGTCCCTGGAGTGGCCTCCAGAGATTCAGCTTCTACCTTCTCATACTGTGTTGGCATTAGAGCCCAGAAGACTCAGTCCCAGTATAAATAATTAGACCAAGGGCAAGTGTATTTGATGGGGTCGGGGGAGGGCAATGCCCAGCCCTGGGAGATGGGAACACTATTAATAATCTTGAGAGCAGCTGGGGGTAAGGGTAGTTGTCTGACTGGCCTGGGCAGCTCAAAGGGCCAGAAAGGGCAGTGCTGGAAATAGACCAGGGGGTAGGGTGCAGCCCCACAGGCCACTTGCTGGGATGGGCATCCTCTGTTCTTAGTTTGGTAGGTGTGGAGGGCATTCTCCATTGTTGGTTTTTATTCTTCAGGTATTGGGGCCTGAAGGTTTAGGAGTGGGGGCATTTGTTTGGACTTCACCATCACATTACTTCTAGCCCCAAGCTCTCTCAGAAATGCTGAGTTCCAGCTGCTGGCTGAGTTTTGGCACCAGCTGGTGCTGCCAGGAGAAGGGCCTGGCTGCCAGTGGATTAGTACCTGTGTTCCTTGTGTCCTTAGCTCTCTGTATCCTTAGGGCTGGCTGGGCAGACTATAAGCCCAGCACTTTGAGAATCTAGGGTAAGTGCTACCTTCCTTTTCCCTATGTCTTTCCCACTGTCCTGAGTCCATTGACTGATAGCCACTGCATGCTGACATTGGAGGGACACACCTGCCACTCTTTGCTGATGGTACTGGACCAGACTCCAAGGGAGCCACTCTGCTCCCTGGCCATGGTCTCTGGGACAAGACACCAAAAAGTAAAATCTAGGACATATTCAACAAGTCATAAAGAGCATGAGCTCCTAGGGAATGGAGCTGAGGCTCAGTCACAGCTTCCCCACCATGGTGGCATTTGAGCAGAGCCTGGAAGGAGGCATAGAGTTTCAGCAAATGGAGATGAAGGGAAATGGTAATCCAGGCGGAAGGACAGCCAACATTTATGGAACCCTGATTATGAGCCAGGCCCTGAGCTAACCATCTTATTATATATATTTTCTCACTCCTCACTCAGGAACCCTAATGGGTAGGTGTCATCTCCATTTTACAGATGAGGAACGAGTTCGAACATGGCCAGAGTCACTAGGCTGGTAGGTTTTGGAGCACAGAGGTGAATTTACAGGGAGCCCTGGAACACCACTGTTGGTTAACCACCTCCTCCATCTACCTCCCCACCACCTTGGTGTGCCACCTCCTCCTGGCCCCCCATGCTGGGGTGGGGCCAGCCCACCCAGATTGGGGGATTTCTGCAGAGGCAGAGCACTTCATCATTCCCTCTAGGCACAGGGTACAGACCAAGGACACCTCTTTGGGTAGGCCAACGGCAGGCTCAGGGGGTAGGTGGAGGCGGGCCCAGGATTAGTGGCTCCTGCCACTTCATCTCTCCAACATTTTTGTTTTTTTGTCTCCTTTGGTAGTGGCAGCATCATCTTTAATCCATTTCTGATAGGAAGTCTGTTCTGATGAGAATTTCTACCCCGGGCTTCTTTGAAATATCCCAGACAGTGTTTCTGCTGAGCCCTGGGTCTGCTTGTTCACTTTACAGAGAGGCGTGGAGTCCTGATATCTGAGGCACTGTGTTACCTGCCAAGGGCAGACCCAGGAGGAGCCTGTAGGCTCATCTGCATCTCCCATTGCTGCTGTGGCTGGGGTCTCACTTGCTAACTGCTGGGCTGGACTTGGAGTAGCCACTGACAGCTAACAGACCTGGGCTTTTTCCCTTTGTCTTCCTGCTGGGTACTCTGCCTTGGACCAGAGGTACATCCTTCCTCCTTTCTCCTTAGCTGGCCACTGCATGCCATCCTTTGGGTAAGAGCAGCTGACCAGGCTCGGTGCCTGTAGTTCAGTGGCTAGGGCGCCAGCCACATACACTGGAGCTGGCGAGTTCGAATCTAGCCCGGGCCTGCCCAACAATGACAACTACAACCAAAAATAGCCAGGTGTTGTGGCAGGCGCCTATAGTCCCAGCTTCTTGGGAGCCTGAGGCAAGAGAATTGCTTGAGCCCAAGAGTTGGAGGTTGCTATGAGCTGTGATGCCACGGCACTCTACCCAGGGCAACAGCTTGAGACTCTGTCTCAAAAAAAAAAAAGAGACAGAAAAGAATGGCTGAGCACCCAGTTTTCTATGGCCTCCTGGCTTCTCCTGGTGCTCTGTGCCTGGGTCCATCTCCAGGGGTTTTCCCTTGGTTAGGGACAGTTAATATATAAGTGCTGGGCAGCTCACACTGAGCAGCTCACACCAGGAAAGTTTCCCTAGAAGGATCTGGGGCTGCTTGCTAGGAAGGGAAGTAGAAGTTCAGAATCTTATTTTTTTGGAGGAAAGTCATGAATTTAGGAATACCTTCTCACTACATGAGGGAGGCAGAGATGACTTGTGTGGCTTGAGGGCTTCTGGCTAGGGGGCCACCTCCACAGTGGGGGTGGGGATGGTGATGACCAAATATTGTAGGAGACAGGCCTGTTTCACCTTGATGCCATCTGAGCATGAAGCTCTCAGATGAAGCCTGAGCCTGCTGTGCTGGTCTCCTAGTTACCAGATGAGCTGCTGGACTTGCCTTTTCCTTCCTTCCTGTACCTCACTGCCAGGTGCTGAGCCCTGCAGTAGCCAGACTGGCCCTTGCGCAAAAGGCACCATAGAGGTGAGGATGGGTTAGGGTGGAGAAGGCAGCTCTTCTGGGGTCAGGAATGGAGAGTGAGATGTCCCATTTGGATGCTGCACCAGGTTCTTGTGGCCTAATTATTGCATCCCCCTTTCCCCATGGTTCTCCTTGAGCCTGGGCCCCAGTGACAGCCCGAGCAGGCCAAGACCACGTGTGTGCCTGTAGATATGACATGGTTCCTTTTCCCTGTCACTTATCCTCTCGGCTGCATCCTCTTCCCATCCTCTCTGAGCAGGTTACTCAAGTCAAAGGCTGACATCTCTTCAGAAAGGTGAAAGGACAAGTGACGTCTTCCTGTTTCTACCCCTGCCCTCACCCACAACTTCAAGGCTATGCTTCCTGGTCAGGCTTCTGCTTCTAGACTACTTATGAGTCTAGGGATGACACAGGAAGGAAAAACCCAGTGCCTCGGGATAGCTGTAGGAGGATGTACATGGGCACACGGTGCTGGCTGTGGGGCAGGGTGGAGAATGGAAGAAGGAGAGGATGATCTTAGAAGCCCCAGGGCACAGGCCCAAACTGAAACCTGCCCTCTAGCTGCCCTGCCTTCTCAAGGACTTCCTCAGTCCCCTAAGTCTCCTGTTTGCTGAGACAGGGAGAACCCTTCAGTGACCCATTCCCCTCGTCCCCCATCCATCCGCCGTTCCCCTCCTCAGGGTGTCTCAGATTTTCAGACTTGGGTTTCAGGAGGCACAATAGTTACATTCTCCAGCTCTGATTGCTACAGGCCGGGCCTCTGGCTCCCCTTGAGATTGGGTTTCCCGTGCCCTGGATGCTCCGGAATCTCACAGGAAGGGGGAGACAGGTGGGGGAGGTGCACAGTGCTGGGAGAAGCCAAGGATCAGCCCCTGAGTCACATAAGCCCTTCAGAGGACAGAGTTTTATAGCTACCTGGTGGTACCCCCACAATAGAGTGCACCCCGCCCTGCCTTTGGCACCTTAGACCTGGGGAAGGCGAAAAGGGCAGACACACCTCAAGGGCCGTTTTCCTGGTTCCCAAAGCTAGTGATCCCTGCAGAATTGAAGGGGGCTGCTCTCTGGTGGTTCTGGACAGACCATCTTACTCCACCCTTTCTTAGCAGTAAGAAGTGGCACCTCCAGGTGTGCATGTGCATCTCAGTGAGTGACAGTTCTGCTCGCTGGACCTACACACATGCCTGGGCACTCATGTGTGGGTTCAGCCCATACTGGATTCACTGGGTGACATCCAGGGGGGTGGCTGGCTGGTGAGTTACACATGGCCATTTTCACAGGGCAAGTTTGTTTCGAAATGGAGCTGAGGCAGAGTGGTGTTGGCTGCAACAATCAGGAATTCCTCCCTCACCTAGAGGGAGCCATAAATATCTCCCCGTCTGTGGCTGAAGAAAAAATATATATGTATATATATAAAAAACACACTATCAATCGGGGTTTATGTGCAGCGCTTGGCTCCTCCTGGCTGCTGGAGCTTTCCCTCTAGAGCTCCGCTGAAGAGGCAGAGTTCTCTTGCAAACATGCACATGCACACACGTATACATGCGTGCAGACAGGCAGAAGAGGGAGAAGAGGGGGTCTGGAGAGAGGTGAAGTGAAGGCAAAGAAAGGACAGAAGTGCAGGGGACCCAGGACAGAATGAAGTGAGACAGGGCGGTGGGGAGCCAGGGAAAGGCAAAGAACAGAGGGGTAAGAGTAGGGCATGCCTCAGGGCTGAAGCTGGTGGTGTGAAAAGAGCAGTGATACAGTGTGGGTGCTTCATGGCTGTTCCAGGGGATTCAGAGGGGCCTGAAGAAGGGTCACCCTACCCACCCTTGGCTGAACCTGGCCCTGGTCTGGACACTGCCTGAGGCCTCTCGTTCATAAAGCTGTTAACACAGGGGAATTACATATGGGGAGCACCCTGGAACCTGGAGCCAAACCATTTCAGAGCTTTGTTCTGCAGAGCCCAGATTTATCACCTGTTCTTCATAGTCCTCCCTTTAGGAAGGCTGCAAAGTGGTCAGAACCGCAGGCAGAGGAGGCCTCTGCCTTGGAGTGTTAATCCCATGAGCAGCCCAGGTCCCCAGAGGAGGATGGTCAGCAGAGCTCCAAGCTTGTGCAATGGCCTGACACCTCACAGCAACAGCAAGAATGAGCCGTAGGCTCCAAGATTCTCTCTCACCCCAAGCCTGGTCCAGGGGTCAAGAACTTAGTTGCCAGGGCACCAGTTGGATATAGTGCTGGGCTCAGTTTTTAGGCAGTTTCATTTGATGAATTGAGCAAGAGGGAGCTGAGTGCACAGATGGACACTCTGGCCCTCACCACCAGCACGGAGGGAAACATTCTAGTTGGTGTGGGGCCCACAACAGCAGTGGCTATCCTCTGTCCCATCTCCAATCTCTATAGGAAGTAATAGGAACCATAGTTTCTGAAGGGAGGTGGCTGGGGGGGGGTTCAGGTGGCCCTAAATTTGGGGCTGTGCAGTCAGAGTCCCCATGGTTTTGGTAACCAGGCTGGAGTGAAGGCTAGGGCCTTCAAGGCTGCCAGGGGTATAGCCACAGAAGATGGGAAATTCAGAGAAACAGCCTTAGGGGCATGAGCTGGGCAAGAGAGGATGAAAGATAAAAGATGGAGTCCAGCACCTGCCTGCTTTGTGCCAGCCAACACTGTCCTTTCCCCTCCAGAGCCCACAGGCCACCAGCTGGCCCATTGTCCTCAGTGAGAGAGCAGACACTGGAGGGGGTCTCCTGTGTGGGCAGGGGCTCACTCATGCACGCCCCCTGAGCAGGAACTGCCAGGAGAGAGCCACTCTGGGCTCAGGGGCAAGGAGGGATGAAGAGGGTGGCCAAAAGATGGAGTGTGGAGATCCAGTGGGAGGCATGGCCAGAGTTGGAGGCCGCCCTCCACCTTCTAAGCGGAGAATGGAGCCCCGCTGTGCTACAGTCAGGTCTCCTCTTGTGCTGTTGGCAGTGGGCAGTGTGTGGGGCCTGTGAACAGGAGATAAAGAGTTCAGGCAGAGTGTTTTTTTCTCACTAACTGTGGATTTGTGTGTTTGTTCAGCTGGTGGCTCTGATAAGCCTCATTCTGCCAGATAAAAGCTGGGCAGACGTGAGGTGGGGCCTGGGGAGGGGTGTCATAAAGGGGCCTTCCTCCTCTCTGTCCCAAATCCCAAATCTCAAATCCCAGGGTTATCCCCTCCCCAGAGAGCTGAGACAAGGAAAGGAGTCGATATGCAGGGATGCTCCAGAACACGCCAGCTGGGGCACAGCTTCTAATGCTTGGGATGGTCCAGAGCAGGCCTAGACCTGCTCTTCCTGGGAGCCTGGCCCCATGTGGACCCAGTGGCCTGTCTCGTACCTGCAGCTGCTCGCTGGGTTCCTACTGGTCCCCTTCCTCTGCCTGGCCAAGGTGCCCCTGAGCTGACAGGGTATCAGGGAACTTCCCCCATCACAGCCCCAGGTGTCTGCCACTCTCTTGCTGAACTAGTTGAGGCCCTGGGTATGGAAATGGCCCGTAGGGGCTTCAGCCACCTTTGGGTAGAGCTGTGGTGTCCCCAGGCTCTGGTCTGGGCCTTCCCTGCCCCTTCCACTGTGCAGGCCTGGAGAAGCAGGGGGACCCTGCCCGAGCAGATGAGTGGGCCCAGGCCACAGCTGCCCCTGCCACAGGGCTGGCTCCTCTGTCTCTGAGCCTGGGTACAGATTTCCCGTGTTTCTGCCTTTTGTCCTGGAGCGGAGCTGAGCATGTCAGGGGCCGACGGTTGGAACCGCCAGCCGTAAGATGGCTGCCAAGGTCTAAAATGGCTGCCAGCAGCGCTCGGAGGCGCGCGCCCCGGCCGCGGGCCTCGCCCGCCCATCCTCGCTCTCACTTGCTCCTTTACAGGGAGCTAATAGTAATAACAGCAATAATGTTTTGGGGCCATGTCCTGGTTTAGAAGGATTTCCTGTCTGTCGCGCTCTCCTGGAGCCCCATTTGTCTCTGCCTCTGTCGCTGGCCCACCTCCATCTCTTTGTTGGGTTCCCTCTCGTTTTTTCCCTGGGCTGGGTTGCGCATGCTCACCCACACGTGCATGCAGGCGGCTCCCCTTGGCCTTTTGCAGCAGGCCAGGTCCACTCCACGGGAGTGGACCTGAGGCCTTCTCCTTTTCCCCCAACCCAGGCCTAGAGGGCTGCATGGTCGCTGAGTTGGTCCAGTAGTGGGCGGGGTCCATAGCAGAGACAGTGGGCAGTGATCTGTGCAATGCACCCCTGGCTGGCTCTGCACATGAGTCCTAAGGCTGTGCTCTTTCCCCAGCTGCAAGTCAGAGCAGCCTCTGGGCCCAAGTTGTGGAGCCCTGGGGTAGGGACCCTGGCCTCTCCCCCTGCCTGCTCTCCTTGGACTGGTCAGGCCAAAACCAGACCCAAGAAGCCAGGAATGGGCTGAGGTGAGAGAGTAACAGAAGGTGCACACTGTGTGGGTCACAGAGGCCACCCTCCTGGGGAGCATGGGGGGAGATCCCCTGGGCTCCCATCAGAACAGAGAGTGCCACAATCTCTCTTGTTAAGCTCTACCAGGGTGAGTGGGAAGGGGAGGGATGGAAGGATGCACCCAAGCCAGAGGGGGTGAGATGAGGAGCCTCCTTAGCACTTTCTTTTGTTTGCTTTTCTTTTTTTTTTTTTTTTAGAGACAGTCTCATTTTATCACCCTCAGTAGAGTGCCGTGGCGTCACAGTTCATAGCCTCTAATTCCTGGGCTTAGGTGATTCTCTTGCCTCAGCCTCTGGAGTAGCTGGGACTACAGGCACCCACCACCAACGCCCAGCTATTTTTTGTTGCAGTTTGGCTGGGGTGGGTTCGAACCCGCTACCCTCAGTATATGGGGTCAGCACCCTACCCACTGAGCCACAGATGCCAAGTAGCACTTTCTAACCAACAAAACCCTTCTGTTTTCTTGACTGTTTCAAAAATTGAGCAAGGTAAAGGATAAGGGGCCTGAAACCATTGCCTGTAACCTGTTGTTACATTGAGACAGACAGCCAGGAGCGTGGCCAGCTTCTTAACCCCAGGCATAGCCTGGCCTTTGCTCTGAGAATGTTGAGCAGGAGGGCGCTTGGCACCTCTTTCTTCCCTTCTAAGTGGCCAAAGGGCTCCTCACCCCAACTCTTGGGCCATTGTCACCCTTTGGGAACTTCCTTACTATAGTGGGGGCTAGAGGATTGAATGTGAGGTGGTGGGTGAGACCCAGGAGATAGGGCCATTGCAAAGAGTTGGGCAAAGCCCTAGCCAATACCAAGGCACAGTTATCAGATGCCATCCCTATGTTGTCCCCCTGTGAGCAGCTGATTCTTCACCAAATGCCTGCCTTCCTCCTTTCCCCCAACCTGCCCTGATCCCCCCGCCCCCCACCACTCTCTCCCCAGCTGTCGTGCCCAGGCAAGCATTCTGAAGGTCCCTGTTGTGCCCCTGGCACACAAAGCTTTGAGGACCTGGAGGGCGGGGCTGGGGGGCTTTCCCAAGCTCATCGAAATATTCACACACACACTCACCCTGCCCCCAGCTCTCTCTGAGCTCCCACTGCACAATGGGCCCTTGTCTCAGGGCTCCCTCTGAGCAGCTGTGGCACTGGGGCATGAGACAGCCCAGACAGGCTGGCACAGAGCGGGCGACAGCGTCAGGGCAAACCTCCCCCCTCTGGGTTGCCAGGCACTGCCTGTGAGCATAAAGGTGAGGTGGGGGAGGCGCAGGCAGACAGGGTTAGCTTTAATTAACCAAGTGAGGGAAGGGATGCTTCTCTGTGAGCTGAGCTGGATAGGGGCTGGGGGCCCTTGGGTTCATCCCAGCTGTGGAGAGAGGGTCCCTGGCTTCTCTCCTGGGCCCCTCTGTGCTCCTGACTTTTGGCCAGTGCTGTTCAGCTGAGGGTGACTTTTTCCTTCAGGGCACAGTGGGCAGCATCTGGGGATAGTTTGGGTTATCATACCTGGGGTGCTATTGTCATCTAGTGAGTGGAGGTCAGGGATGATGCCCAGACAATCTACAGTGTGCAGGACGGCCTTCCCAGGAAACAGTCCAGCCCAAATGTTAAGTGTTGAGGCAGAGAAACCCGCCTTGGGTCGTGAGCTGGTTTTCCTTCCCCTTTCTGGTCTCCTCCAGCCCTCCTGGTTGGATGGTGGGGAGGGTCTTGCCCCTGCACAGGCCTGGAGGGCAGCTGCTTGGCTGGTGCTTACAGGGATCTTTGCTCCTTACCGTCTCCCTTTGTGTCTCCTTCAGAATCCGGACAATCAGATAGTTCAAACCAGCAAGGAGATGCGGACATCAAACCACTGCCCAACGGTCAGTGCCCTGCTCACCCTTGCCCACCCCCATCCAGCCTGGCCATCTTTGTTTCTTCTTCTCTCAGCCGTCTCTTGCATGAACTTAGGCAGTCATGCTAAGGAGAGGGGGCTTGCCTGGAGTACAGACCCTCTTCTGTGTAGATGTGAGGGCCAACCTGGAGCCCAAATTGGCACTTGGGAGGGTGGAAGTGAAAGACAGGAAGAGCTTTGGAAAGATAGGCAGGCAGCACCCTTCTGGTCTTGCCTGCCCTCACTCTCCCTTTTTTCTCTTTAGGGCACTTAAGTTTCCAGGACTGTTTTGTGACTTCGGGGGTCTGGAATGTGACGGAGCTGGTGAGAGTATCACAAAGTAAGTGAGTCCTTTCCATGTTGGGAATTGGGACCTCCTGGGGGCCCACTGATGATGGGGCCTGGGGATAGGTGGATGGGGGCAGACAGGGTTACCCAGGATACTTCCTACCCTATTGGCACCAGGCTGGGTGGAGCAGGGTCATCCAGAGAGTCCCATCTCTAATCTCCACTGCTTTGGAATAAACAAATTAATTCACAACCTAAGGCTCTTCCTAGTTGATCCCTAACCAAGAGGAGGATTCCTTAGGAGCCCAGACGGCCCACTTGCTCCCATCTCATGAACCTCACAGTGAACTCATCCTGAGCTCTGCAGAGCTGCTTATGGCAGTGAACAGGTCCCATTGGGTTTGCCTCATCTTCCAAACCTCATCACCTTCTTGTTCTTACCAGCTCCTGTTGCAACAGCATCAGGGCCCAACTTCTCGCTGGCAGACCTGGAGAGTCCCAGCTACTACAATATAAACCAGGTGACCCTGGGGCGGCGGTCCATCACCTCCCCTCCTTCCACCAGGTAAGCCCAGCACCTCAGCTTTCCTGCCTCCCTTGCCTCCAAGTCATCCCCCCAGGTGGCTGCAGGCAGCTGTACAGCCCAGGCCTGGGTGCTTTAGAATGTCATCTCTCATTGAAGGCACTGGCCCAAAAGCAGCCTTGGCCCAGTGTGCTCAGTCATCTACTGAATTTCCTGCCTCACGCCGTCATATACCACTTGGCTTTAAGGACAAAAAACCACACAAGGCATGGCTCTGCCTGGAAGGCCTCTCTCTTGGGGAGGTGACACTTGGCCCAGAAACCCCAGCAGCTGGTACAGGTTTACCTTGGTAAAAAAGTAGCATCCATCCAAGTCAAGGCTGGGGAGGCTGTTGGGACCACCCCAAAGAGGTTTTTGGAGACCAGAAGAAGGCATTTAGGCTTCATCCTTGGGCAGTGGGGACCGCTGAGGGGTTTCTGAAGGGGACGCTGGGGACATGTGTTCTAGAAAGCTCCCTCCAGCAGTAGTGCATGTGGGCAGGACTGAGCTAGTTAGGAGGCCACTCTGACAGGCTGGAGTGGTGGTTAGCCTGTCTCATGGTGGTAGTTTGGAGAGGGAGAGAAGGAGTGGGAAGCTGCTTGGGAGGTGGAGATAGCTCTGGTCAGGCAAGTCTTGTGCAGGGCAAGGTTGATTCCATTTTTACAACATGGATATTTGTGTTCATTGGGAACTTTTTGGCATTCATTTTGATTTTTAAAATTACTGCATTACAATGTGTTTTATATTGATGACTGAGTTTTATGGCACCCCCTGACATTCCCTGTGAGTACCTCACTCATTGCACTTGGCCCTGGGACTGATGGGAAATAGTGAATGGGGCAGAGGAGGCAACTGAGGGTTTTGCCCATTTCTTTGACATGGCCACTGGGTGGACCCATCATCATAGCTCAGGAAAGGGCTCAAGAAGGAGGGGCAGGTTTGGAGCTGCCTCACTCCAGGGGCCTGGTGGGCTGGCCCTGAGGGTGGGCATGCAGCAAGTGCCTGAAGTGCTGCTGTCACTGGTACTGCCCCTCACATGGAGGGCCATCAGTGATTTCCTGGAGTCTTGGCTTACCCTGGGTCCATCCATCTGACCTTTCCTCCTTCCCCAGCACCACCAAGCGCCCCAAGTCCATCGATGACAGTGAGATGGAGAGCCCTGTTGATGACGTGTTCTATCCTGGGACAGGCCGTTCTCCGGCAGCTGGCAGCAGCCAGTCCAGTGGGTGGCCCAACGATGTGGATGCAGGTATGGGTGCAGTTGTCCCTCCCCCAGAGCAGGGAAGCCTGGAGCCTTATTTCCTCCACTAAGTTTACATGAAGAGCCTTCCCCCATCAGGTGGCACAGCCCATCTGTCTTCTTGCCTCCCAATCTTCCAGGGGAAGGCAGAACAGGCTGAAGGTGGGGCAAGGAGGTGGACTGTCCTGTGATAGTGGGCATGACAGTGGGAAACAGGGGACTGCCAAACCTCTGAGTCCCTGCAGTAGGGGGCTGTGACTATCTTCTTGTGGCAATTTTCTGGAGAGGTTGCCCCACCCTGTGGGCTTCATGGGCAAGTTCTTAACCTGGGCACTAATGACATTTGGGGCTTCATCATTGTCTATATTGGGGGCTGTCCTGTGCATCATAGGATGTTTAGCAACATCTCTGGCCTCTCGAAGCAAATCTTTTATCCCCAGTTTTGCTGACCAAAAATGTCTCTAGGCATTGCTGAATGTTCCCCTAGGGACAGGCTGAGAACAGCTAGTCCCAAGGACCCAGCTTTATAGAGAAATTCAGAGTCCAGTGAAGAATGAGCAGAATCATTTTCAGACCAGTCAGGGAAGCTAGCAAAGGAAAAAGAGCCTGCTGAAAGCCAGCTCCATCCTTCCCAGTCTGCTGTGGGCACCTACTTCCTGTTTAACTCACCCACCTTCACCTCTAGTCTTGGTGGATAGACCTGGAGATCCTAGGTGGGAGTGTGTGTGTGTGTGTGTGTGTGTGTGTGTGTGCCCATGCACATTTGAGGGAGGAGCCTGGCTGCAAGAGCTCCCTGCCTGAGGCACCAGTGGTGCAGTCTGCATGTGTCCTCACTGTGTGAGCATCTTGGGGCTGGAGTATAGACCCAAGCACGTGGGGTGTGTGTAGGGCACATCGGCTCTGGACAGACCTGGGGCTGGGGCTTCATTCTCTGACTTAGGAAGATAAGTGTCTGACCTGATGGTGCTTTGTTTAGTGCAGCAATTCTCAACTTGTGGGTCGCGACCCCTTTGGAGGTTGAACTACCCTTTCACAGGGGTCGCCTAAATACATCCTGCATATCAGATATTTATATTATGATTCATAACAGTAGAAAAATTACAGTTATGAAGGAGCAACGAAAATAATTTTGTGGTTGGGAGTCCCCACAACATGAGGAACTGTATTAAAGGGTTGCGGCATTAGGAAGGTTGAGAACCACTGGTCTAGTGTTTGCTAAACGTGCCACTACTGGGAGGGCCAGGTGGGTAGATGGAGATCAGGGTGAAGTCTGAGAGGTGTTCCTGCTTTTCTGCTGTCCTATAATGAATGCAGGCTCCAGCTTCTTCGCTCTTAGTTCCTGGGAGGAGAGAAGGGCTCACCTGCAAGCCTTGGGATAAGGGAGTGCACTCAAGACCCTCTACGGTCAGCAGAAGATAGCCTTTGCAGGATGGTACCCTGGCATATCTCCGGGACCCCTCCCAGGATTTCCTCATGGCAGGCAGTGTCCTGGGATAGCATGGCTCACAAGCTTCCCTTGGGAAGTGAAGGGAAGAGAGGAGAAGGTCCGGGACCCTCTCTGGCTGCATCCCTGGTTCCTCGTCCCCCGTCAGGCCTCAGTGAGATGACTCCTTCTGTAAGAACTGCCACTGGGGTGTTTTGAGGAATGTGTCTGCTGCTGGCCTGGGCAAGGGGTCCTGGCCCCTTTTGCCTAGACCTAGTTCTGGAGGAGGCCTCCTCTTCCCAGCTCCTGCTCTCTTTCTCTGATGTCTGCTCTCACACCTACCATTTCTATATTTCTGCTCCTTCCAGCAGTCCTGCCATGCAGAGCACCCCCAACATCCTCCTGCAGCACCCACAACTCTTTTACCCCCCTCCACCTGTGTGTTGTTTCCCTAGGCTGCAACAAATCGCCAATTAAGCAGCTCAGCTGCAGGACAGTGAACAGCTGGGGAGGCACTGTGTGGCTGTGGGGAAGGCTGTGCACAGCTGGTGGGATGCTCCCCCACCCCCCACCGTGCCAGCTATCAGGTGGCACACAGCTGCCGCCAGATAACACCTCTGCTGGCAGCTGGGAGTTCACCCTTCCCCCTCTTCTTCCCTCTGCAGTTAAGAAGGCTCTTCTTTCTCTGTTCTGCAGCCCCCAGGCCCACACCCAAACTGACCCTAATTGTCCATCAAAGATAGCCACTCTAGAGATCTGTCCCAGCTCCACCTTATCCGTGAGCCTGGGCACAGCCTCGAAGCTCAGCCCAGGACAAGAGGCAAGCTCCCCAAGAGAATCTGGTCCACCAGGGGCCTTGCATTTTGTCCTGTTATTTGGACACCTTGCCCATTGGGCAGAGATGATCTTAGTTGGCAATATGAGACTCTTAAAGGCATAGCTCAGGCAGGCTGCCTTCTAAGCCCATTTTCTGCTGAATGTCACCCTTACCTCAGTGTGGCCTCTGGATCCCCTGGCTAGGGGTGGCTTCTCCCTTCTGGCTCTCCTCCAGGGCCCACCTAGGCTTGAGCAGCTGGAGGACTCTCCAGGTTCTCTAGCCCTGTCCCTGCTTTCTTGGGGACTGCATCCCTCCTGAGAGCCTCTGGCTTTGCTTTCCCTTCCCCAAAGGGAGCCCTGAGCTTCTTCCTACCAGAACATCTCATGGCCCAGGGCACCATAGCACAAGCCCCAGCCTGTCCCTACCTGGCTATCACACTGGCACCTGGGTTCCTCCTACACCCTTTCCTTGATGCTGGCTTGCATCCCACCCTTTCATTCTGTTACCTGCTTGTCAGGGATAGGCTCGGCCCCTCATCTCTGTCCTGTGCACATAGCCGCACATTCCCAGGGCCTCATTTTCCTCTCTAGTCAGATGCACCCACTAGTTGGCTCAGATTGAGACCCAAAACTGGGCAAAGGAGGTAGAAGGGAGCCTAGCCCCAGGAAGGGAAGGCCTGGAGGGGCCCAAGAAGAGAAGGAACCGAGCTGCTGGCTTCCCGCTTTCCCTGCTCCTGTCCTAGCCCAGCTAAACCTGCTCTGTGTTGCTGCTTCCTCCCCCCAGGCCCGGCTTCTCTAAAGAAGTCAGGAAAGCTGGACTTCTGCAGTGCCCTCTCCTCTCAGGGCAGCTCCCCGCGCATGGCTTTCACCCACCACCCGCTGCCTGTGCTTGCTGGAGTCAGACCAGGTGAGAAATGGGGGGCCCAGTGGGGGGCAGTTGGGGAGGTGGCTGAACATTGAGGGGCAGGTGGCCAGGTGAAGTGGCCAGAGCTGACCTCAAGTAACAGCCCCAAGCAGGGTATGGGGCCATGGCAGGTGGGTGTGGGCCTGGGCCCTGCTCCATGGCAGCCCCTTCCGGAGGACTGGGCCCAGCCTGGGGCTGCTCACTTGATTCCCGAGTACCCTCCCACTTGCTCCTCACTCCACATGTGCCTGCATGTGGCACAGGCCTGTTTTGAGACCTCCTCCAGGCCAGCCAGGCTCTCCTTTCGTCCCTCCAGCTCCATAGGACAGCCTTCTCTCCTGGCTTCCTCTCCCTGAGCCCAGGGTCTGTCTTCCCAGCATGACCCAGGTTGGGGGGATTGAGTAGCTCTCTCTAAGGAGCCTAGTGCCTAGTGTACTGGGGCCAGAGGCTCCCTTCTCTGGACCTTCTGCCCTTGTCTAGAAATGAAAGATTGGGTCTAGGGGACAGGTGGTGCCTGGGCTGCTCTGCACTGAAAGGAGCTACCCCATTCCTCCGGGGCTGCTCTCTGGCTTTATTGTTTCTAGCCTAAAAAGTGGCTGGGTTGAGAAAACCTAGGTCTCCCTGAGGGGGTAGAGTCAGGCAGGAAGTTGTTGGAGCTAGTCCTTAGCCCTGCCACTGCCTCACTGGGCACCCATCTGGCAGCAAGAGGCCTGGACATTTTCTGGACATAGCCCTGTGTCTACCCATGGTCTCTGGGCTCTTCTGTTGGAGAACAGGGAGGTTTACCTCCCAGCTTCCTCCTTGGGGCCTCCTGGCTGGGAGCCCAGAGGCAGCCAGAACTGGGGCAAGGCGTGGTGGCCGCATGGTGGGGGCAGGGAGCCTGGGCCCTCTGAGCAAGCAGCAGGAGGGCGGAGGGCGGCAGGCCAGGCTCCTCTGGCTCCAGCTCAGCATATATGAACTCCAGAAAGTAGCCAAGTTTCCTCAGCCCTGTAATGAAACTGAGAGCAAGAGTGAGCTGATTGGAAACAGACGGGAGAGGGGAAGAGCCCGGGCCTGCGCTGGGGTGGGAATTGCATGTGTGAGGATGCGTGTGCAAGAGTAATGGGACTGAGCACATGAGAAAGCAACCTGGGTGGCAGTGACTAGGTGCACACCAGCTCATGCTCAGGAGATGTGTCAGGTATTTGTGTCTTCATCCAGAGCCCCATAGAGCCATCTGCCTCCTCCAATCCCTCACCCAGTCTCTCAGGAGGGCCTAGGCCAGGTTAGGGTGAGGGAGGCACTCACTATAGGTGTAAAATGGCAAGAAGGGCCTAAAACTCAGTCATTGAGATAAATGATTTTCTTTTTTCTGAGACATAGTCTCACTCTGTCCCCCAGGCTGGAGTACAGCGGTGTCATGATAGCTCATTGTAGTCTCTAACTCCTGGACTTAAGGGATCTTGGGACTGCAGGCACGTGTCACCAGACCCAGCTAATTTATTTTTATTTTTATTTTTCATGCAGACGGGGTCTCATTATTGCTCAGGCTGGTCTTGAATTCTTGAGCTCAAGTCATCCTCTTGCCTTGACCTCCCAAAGTGCTGGGATTACAGGTGTGAGCCACCATGCCCAGCCTAAATAACATTTTAACATAATTATTTATTTATTTATTTAATTTATTTTTTGTTTTATGTATTTATTTATTTTGAGACAGAGTCTCACTATGTTGCTCTTGGTAGAGTGCCATGGTGTCACAGCTCACAGCAACCTCAAAAACTTGGGCTTAAGCGATTCTCTTGCCTCAGCCTCCCACGTAGCTAGGACTACAGGTGCCCACCCCAACGCTGGCTTTTTGTTGTCGTCGTCATTGTTGTTTAGCTGGCCCAGGCTGTGTGTTTAAACCCACCAGCCCCAGTGTATGTGGCCAGTGCCCTAACCACTTAGCTACGGGAGCTGAGCCATTAACACCGTTTTTTAAAAAGTCAGAACTGTTGCAAAAAGGAGTATGATAAGCAAACATTAACATTTGAAACAAAGACAGGGTCTGACCTTACCTTATCTATCTCATCCTGGTTTCGATTAAACTTTACTTACAAAAATAAGTAGCTAGCCCGTAGACCTTAGTTTACCTATTTGATTGTACTTTTTTTTCACATTGCATGAAAACATTATTGATCTTGATGACTGCCTTTTTTTGTGCTGCCTTAACTTTTGCACCTGTGACAAGTGCCTCACTTGCCTCACTCAGCTCCTGCACTGTCCTCCCTCTTTCTTGGGGCACTCAGCCCTGTGACCAGCAGCCTCCCTATTTTTCCATCTCCACCCCCACTCTGCTAGCTGCCTTCTTGGCCCTGACACCCTTTTCTCCCTGCCCACGTGCACACAGGGAGCCCCCGGGCCACAGCGTCAGCCCTGCACTTCCCCTCCACGTCTATCATCCAACAGTCGAGCCCATACTTCACGCATCCGACCATCCGCTACCACCACCACCACGGGCAGGACTCGCTGAAGGAGTTTGTGCAGTTTGTGTGCTCGGATGGTTCAGGCCAGGCCACAGGACAGGTGAGTCCAGAGGGCCCCAGGAGCCCCATTGCAGCCTCATCTTTGTGTCTGTCTGTCTGTCTCAGAGGGTCTGAAAAGCAGGAGCCTGCCTGGTGTTGGAACAGCAGGGAGATGGTAGTACCGAACGAAAGAACAAACGCCTGGATTTTCTTTGTCTGGGGGAGGGGTAGGGGTTGGGCACTCTGTTGGGGCCTGTCTGCTGTGGTCCAGAATGAGGGCAGTGACTGGGCCATGTTGCTCAGGCTCCTGCCTTTTCCATAGTCCTTGTTCCCCAGCAGGAACAAACCTGTGACCTATCCAGCTCAGGCCTGGGCCTCTGCTTCCTAGAACCCCTCTCAAACCTCAGAGCTGCAAAGATTTGGTAGATTCTAGACCACAGTTGCCCAATCTCAACACTCTTGACACTTAGGTCCGTTTGTTGACTATTGTTTGAGACTATCCTGGGCCCTGTAGGGTGTTGAGCAGCATCCCTGGCCTCTGCCTACTAGGCACCAGGGGCCTTCTCCTCAGGTCTGATTATCAAAACGTCTCCAGATTTCATTATGCACAGGAGGGCAAGATCATCCCCCATGAGACACACTGTGGAGAGGGAAGGCCCTGGCCCACAGAGCTGCCGTGGAGACTCCTGTTGGCAGGAATCTTAAAGAAGAGTTCCCAGGACAGTTCCATTTCTAGAGCAAAGCCTTCTGCTCCTCAGCCCAGGGAGACAAACTAGCTTCCCATGGAGCCCTTCTTCATCAGCAGCAAGCACAAACTCAGGGCTACTCAGCAAAGGAATTATATCCCAAGAAGTGCTGGGCCAGAGATGACCCATCAATGGGGCAGTGGTTCTTGCTTCGTCCGTAGGGCACCACTTCAGGTTGGGACGTGGTGATCTCTAGAGGCTCTGGAGCCTCAGCAGCTTGCTGCTCTATGAGAAGAAGCCTTAGTTCCTTTCCAGCCAGCTGTGCCATCCTGGAAGCCCACTGTGAGTGGCCAAGTGGGAAGGATGCTCAAAAGGCTGTGGCTGGGAAAGGCGTTCCAGAAGCCTATGCCAGAGGCTGCCCTCTACCAGCCGACCCAGTGCTGCCTTGGCATTTACTAAGTGCTGGTGTATTGATCTGGGGTGGAGCTGTGGCTCACTCTTCTCAATCTGTTGGGAGCCAGTCCTCTTCCCTCCCTCCTGCTTGCCCTCCTTCTACTCTTCTCCGTGTCTCCTTTCCCTCTTTGCCTTGCGAGGGTTTCTCTTGCTGACTCTATAGCTCCTTAGCATACTTACAGCTTCACCCACCTCTCTGGACAAGCTCTATTCACTTTTAGGTTCATGGAAGGCAGAGCAGACCTGATGCTTGACAACCACTGTGTTTCCTTCAGAGAGATACTGGCAGAGTCCACAGGGAGTTGCCAGCCCTTGCCCCAGCCCTGGTAGGAAGTGGGATTTAGAATATGGGTGAGAAAGGCTGGGAACACTGCCTTGCCTTCTTTGTCACCTATAGAAGTAGAAGGGGTTTGGAGTCAAAATTAGGTTGGCCTAGGGACCAGTTTGGCTCAAGGAGTCACATCTAATCACAGACCTCTTGAGTTCCCTAGCTGTCCGGAGAGCGGGGTCCTGATCCTCCCCCTTGACTTGACTGTTCAAGATTGAGGACTCACTTTGCCTAGAAGGTTCCTTTCTTGAGGCAGCTCTTGCTGCCAGTAAACCATGGATAGAACACTGCAGACAGGAATACAAACAGATGGGGTACAGTGGTCCAGCCTGTAGTCAAAGCTGCTTGGAAGGCTGAGGTATAAGGATCTCTTGAGCCCCGAAGTGTGAGGCTACAGTGAGGTATGATCACACCTCTGCACTCCAGCCCAGGCATCACAGAGAACCCCTATCTCTAAAAAGTTAAATTAGGAAAAAAAAAAAAAAAGAAGAACATAGACAGGCACCTGATTTAAGCAAGGAGTGTGCCCCAACCAGGAGCAGCATCTCTGGGTTTCCTCTTGTGGCCTATCATGCTGAAGAGAGGAGGAGGAAGCTCCCCCCAGCTCTGAGAGGAGGCTGGAGACAGCACCATGCTGTGGAAGAGGCCAGTGGTAGCTGCACGGAGAGCCAGAGGCCCCGGGCTCTGCAGCTGACCTAGCAACAGGGAGTGGTAATGCCAGTCTGTGCTTGCACTGTAGCCTCTGTGACAGCAGTGCTTCTTAGAATGAATGAGAGTCACCTGGAGGCCTCACTGACACACAGATGGCTGGGCCTCACCCCAGAGCTTCTGATTCTGCAGATCTGGGGTGGGTCCTGAGAATCTGCATGTCTTCCACAATCCTAGGTGATGCTGATGCTATTGATCAAGGCACCCACTTGAGAACCACTGATCCAGAGCCTACAGGATTAAATATCTAACCTTCTTGAACCTGAAGTCACAGATCAGCTTGGCAGAAAAAATATCTGCATAGAAGAATTTTATAGATGTTTGCAGAAGGGCTCCTGGGCAGCCCTATAGCCAATCCTTGAACCCTAGGGTGGAGTAATACCAAGGCTGAGTGGAGATACCACTCAGAGGAGATGCAAAGGGCAGAAAGAGAATGCCTGGTTAGCTGTGTTTCAGGGCAAATGAAGAGACAGCCAAGCAAAGGCAATGGAGCAGCCACAGGGCCTGATGGGAGGGTGTGACTGGGGCTCAGCCTAGACCACCAATGCTGAATGGCCAGGCTCACGTCTTCATTTGTAAGATTAAAGTGAGGGTCTATACCAGCCTCTAGGTTCCTTCTAGCTCCTACTCACAAGGTTTTAAAGCAGTATGATGCCACAGGACTTTGAGATTTTTATACCCTTAACTTGTACACCAATTAGAGCTAAGACTTTCCAGTCTGGGCTCGGCACCTGTGGCTCAAGTGGCTAAGGCGCCAGCCACGTACACCTAAGGTGGCGGGTTTGAATCCAGCCCAGGCCCACCAAACAACAATGATGGCTGCAACCCAAAAATAGCCAGGCGTTGTGGCGGGTGCCTGTGGTCCCAGCTACTTGGGAGGCGGAGGCAGGAGACTCACTTGAGCCCAGGATTTGCGGTTGCTGTGAGCTGTGATGCCATGGCACTCTACCCAGGGGGACAGCTTGAGGCTCTGTCTCAAAAAAAAAAAAAAAAAGACTTCCCGGTCTGGTTGGAAGTTACTTTCTAAAAACTGAATGTTATAAATCAGCAGGTTTCAATGTCTAGCTGTATTGAGCTGGGATTAATCTTACTGGTTGGGAGTAGCAATTTAGATACTCCTGTGGAAAAGAGACTCTGAAGACCTGAGGGAGGCAGAGGCTGCTCTGTGGTAGCAAGGACTGCCTTGAAGGCCTCTTGTGTCCCAGCTTACCAGGAGACTGAGCTCAGGATGCCTCCCAGAGAATAAGTGAGGCTGTGACCTGTCTGGATGGGACCATTCCATTTCCTGCTCTGATGAAAGAGTAAGATAGGAACCAGACAGGCTGTGGAAATGAGGGAGAGTGTCGCTACTTAGATCTCCATGTCACTCCTGCACAGCTGGAAACCTCTGCACTCTGCCTGTGCTGTTGCCCAAGACTGAAGAGTCCCCTTCCAAAATGATACCCAGCATAGAAAGTCTCCAGCCCAAGAAACCAATGAGGACCAGCACAGCCACTGCTGGTCTTTGTCAGGGGCTCCAGAGAGTTAACACCCTCAGAGTGGGCAGGAATACTTGCGTGAAGGACCATTTAGAGGGCCGATGTGTCAGACCTGGGTGCTGGTCATTAGAGGTAAAGGACAGTGGGAGGACAAGCCAGAGTATGGAAGGGTGCGGCCAGCACAGGTCAGCCAGGGCTTTCATGACACTAAAGCAAAGCAGGGGAGCCGAGCCACTCCTATGTGGCCAGTGGTACTTGAGTGCTCCATGTTTCTGCCAGCATGTTGGGGAGCCTGTAGGGAGGCAGCCTGCTGCAGGTTATAGTGGCAGTCAAGTGTGTCCTGGAAGAGGCTCGGCGCCTGTGGCTCAATCGGCTAAGGCGCCAGCCACGTACACCTAAGGTGGCGGGTTCCAATCCCCAGCCCGGGCCTGCCAAACAACAATGATGGCTGCAACCAAAAAATGGCCGGGCGTTGTGGCAGGTGCCTGTGTTCCCAGCTACTTGGGAGGCGGGGAGGCAGGAGACTCACTTGAGCCCAGGAGTTGGAGGTTGCTATGAGCTGTGATGCCATGGCACTCTACCCAGGGGGATAGCTTGAGGCTCCGTCTCAAAAAAACAAACAAACAAACAAAGAGTATCCTGGAAGAACAGGGCAGAGAGATGGATTGTGATTCAGGGCATCTGGCTGGTCCCCACAGAGGGGATGGTATTTTCTGGGCAGGGCTTGAAGGCTTTGGGAAATGGTCTTCCAGATACAGGGCTCTGTAGTGAACAGGTGAGCCAGGACTAGCTTCTTAGCCTGTGTTCCTGAAACCTTGTTTGGTTTGGAATGGGAAGTGCCTAGGGGAACGGGGGATAGAGGGATAGGTGGTGGGAGAACCCCGAGACTCCCTGGTGGAGGCCTTGAGTGCCCAGTTGGGGAGATTCTACCCTGTAGTTGGAGCTGTGCAAGCTTTTGGAGAATGAGAGAAGCCTGAGCTGATTTAGATTTGGGGAAGAAGGTTGATGAGCCTGCTGGAAAGGATCCTAGATTCAAACAGACATGGCTGTAAAGTCCAGGCCTGGCCATTTGTCACTGGGCAATTTGGACAAACCACTTAATTATGCACAGCCTTAGTTTCCTCAGTTGTAAAATGAGTAGACTAGAGTTCCCCTCACAGCAGGGTCTCCCGGCCATGGCAGCGTTCATGTTTGGACTGAGATCCTTTGTCCTGAGGACCCATTCTGTGAGCTATAGAGTGCTTAGCAGTATCCCTGGCTTCCAAGTACTCCATGCCAGGGCATCCCCAGCCCCTTAGTTGTGACAACCCCAAATGTTTCCAGACATTGCTGGTTTCTTGTGGGAGGGGGCAGTATCACCCCTGGGTAAGAGGTGAGAACTATTATCCTATGGAGGGTTAGACACAATGTAATAAAGTGCCTGGTCTGGGGCTGGACACTGAGGGTCCTGAGTTGATGGGCACACTATCAGCACATGGCAAACCCCTGCAGTCTCTTTGTCACAGTTCGGATGAAATCTGAGGACAAAATGAGGGGCTGACTGCAGACATCAAGGGGTTGGGCACTGTGTGGTTTGCCTGATGGTTAAGAGGAGCAGCATGTAGGAACCTCCCTAGGTCTCACACCTGGGGGACTGGAACTAGGAGAGCAGAGCTTCGCCCCCCAGGAGAGGAGCCAGTTTAGGATGCAGGGCTCAGGCCAGGCCTCTCCGAGCCTGGGTTGCTTGTGGGTGGTCATTCAGGGCATCATCCAGAACAGCAGGAGGGATGTGTCTAGACCTCCAGGGAGCTCTCTCCAGGGAAACTGTGCTTGCAGAGGCAGGGGAGCCTGTGCCTCTTCCTTTGGTGCTTTCATTCCCTGAAGCCAGAAGGCTGAGTCATGCAAGGCTACACATGAGCCCTGGAGGAGGAAACTTGAGTTTGAAGCAAATAAGGGCATAAAGGACTAGGACTGGATCCTGTGACCAAGCATCCCTGAGTTCTGAGGGCATCTACAGGGAAGAACCTCCCAGGAACTGGAGCTGGCAGCGATGGATTTTCCTCCCTGGCTGCTATTCAGAGAACAGGCCAGCATCCCACTCCTCATAGGCAGCGAGGACTGAGGCTATTGGAGCTCAGGGCAAGCTCCCCAACTTCTGGTGGCCTCCTGAGACCGTGCCATGGGGTGATGCTGGCCAGTCTGCATTCCTTGGTTGGGTCAACCAGCCCCAACTCAGGGGCCCTGAGAAAGAGGCACACATGTACTTGTGGGGGATGGTGGGGTGGGGGATAGGCTGGCTCATCTTTCCTGCTGTAGGTCTTCAGGAATGTGAGAGTCCTAGGTGCAGTCGCATGTATTTGCTAGGTGGCACATTTTTCTACTTAAAACATTTTCCCTAAAAAAGAACAAACCTTCGAACACCCCCTCTTCCTCCCTCCCACAACTTCAAAAGAGAACTGGAAAAAAAAAAAAAAAGAGAAACACCTGAGAGACCAAATAGAGGCCTCACACCCTCACCCATCCTGTGCCTGGATGAGAACCCAATCCTGCATCTTCCACCGGGAGCGCCCGCTCTCAGGAGCGAGCTGGCGCGGCTGCGCAGGGGAGCGTGTGTCTGTGTGTGATGTGCCTTCATGCGTCACTCTATTTATGTTGTTCGCAGCCCAACGGTAGCGGCCAGGGCAAAGTCCCGGGGTCATTTTTGCTACCGCCGCCGCCTCCAGTGGCCAGACCTGTGCCCCTTCCTATGCCTGATTCCAAATCCACCAGCACTGCCCCAGACGGCGCCGCCTTGACTCCTCCATCACCTTGTAAGTGGACGATGAAACCGAAACCACAACGCCCAGCATCCCCGGCCCATCCAAACAGTCTCCACTGCAAAAAGAAAAGCCTCCCCCTTCCCCATTGCCAAAGTCCCCTCAAGCCACGGAACCTCCCATCTGGACAAGATCAGAGCTGAGCCCCCCAACCACAGCCTCCCTCCCAGGCCTCAGTTGCACCAGCCAGCACCCCACGAGCCCCTTGCCTGCTGCTCCCAGCCTGGGCTCCTGGCCCAGGCCCCTCTGGGGGGCGGGAGGGACAGCACTGTGGGCCTGGCTGGGGTGCTGGCGGGGGTGGGAGGGGGCGGGGAGGCGCAGCCATGCCATCTTCATGCCTGATTGCTGTTTTTTTGTTTTTTGTTTTTGTTTTTAATTTTTTTGTTGTTTTGTTGTCACACACACACACACACCAAGAAAATCAAATGTAACCACAAGGCGACGCCACCACCATCCCTTTTTTGCCTTGCCCCTCTCACCTCCATCCTGGGCCCTTGGGCCTCAAAAGATGCAGCAGGCCAGCCCTTGACCCTTTCTTTCCCCTTAGTCTCACATTTGGTTTCTCGTTGTTCCTCTTTTTTTTTCCCCCCTCCCATCCCACTCTCCTTCCTCTCTTCAATTCCTTTCCCAGGTTGGATGCTTCAAGAATGAGGGAGGGCTCTGGGCTTTGGCTTACTTCATCTCTCTCTGTCTTTCTTTTCTCTTTTTTTTCTTTTAAACCAATGAAAAAATTTATCAAAGGGAGGAGAAGAAAAATCTGAGTCGAGAGGCCCCAGGTAGACCCGACGCTAAGGACAGGAGGCTGGGTGGGGTGCTGTCTGTGGGGCCAGGGTGGGGGTGGGCAGCCCTCTGGGGGCTGGCAAGCCACAGGCCAGGGTGGTGCTGTGGTGGGAGGGTTGGCCCATCTCACACTCTTCTCCGTTCGCACTGTCTCTCCTCCTTTCTGTGGTTTGAGTTCTTTTCCCCTCTCCATCCTCTTCATACCATTTTCCCATCTACATCTGCCATAGGACATGTGGTCATGGTCATTGGAGGTGGGCAGGGTAGGGGAGAAGAGCCAGGCTGCAGAATGAGGGGGACTTCTGGAGAGAGGTGGACAGAGTCTGGTGAACACAGGGTCCCTGAGTGTGTCTGGTGCAGAGAAGGGAAGTAGGCCTCCCAGGCAACTTGTGATACTCCTTGTCCCTTTTGTGGATATCTTCCCTCCTGGGGATATAAGGCCTGTGCCCTCCTGTAGAGCTCCAGGGGACAGCCTAACAAAAGCTCAGGGGTATATGGTTCCTTTGCTTCCTTGGGCCCCAGGACAGCTGCCTCTAGGTGTCCAAATCCTTGGGCTCTGCCAGCCTTCCAGCCTCTTCTTCCTCTGTTGCCTTGGTCCTCTATTGCCTAGGACCATAGGCTATTGGACCTAATGCATCAGTCAGAGAAGGAGGATGCCATGGGCCTGAGGCTTTCCACCCCTGGGCCCTTCTCTGACCCTGTCCTACCTGCCTCAGTCCTCTGGTGGGTCCCCTTTGAGCTTCCCAATCCATTGCCCAGTCCTTGGGCCTGCCTAGTGTGATAAGTGGTATAGCATCCAGCTGGGCCCCCAGTAGGAGAGGTGGCCTGGCTGATAATCCCTTCCCCAGCAGGGGGGCGTGGGGTAGCCAAAGGTCTTACCCTCTCTCAGCCCCTTCTTAATGCCTGAGAGGGGCCCAGGAAAAACAAGGGTACCCAATGAGGGTGTTTGGGGGCCAGGGCTAACAATCCCAGCCGTGCCCAGCACCTCACTAGGGGATAGAATCTCAGTCTCCAGGGCTCCTCCCTTACCTAGGCAATGAAAGAGGACACCTGGCCGAGGCTGTGGCTGCTAGGGGGTGCAGTGTGTACTCCTGGTCAATGAGAGGATGGGTGGGGTCCCCATATAAGGGAGGCAGGCCTCCAGCACAGCTGTCCCTCAGGCCTGTCCTTCCCTCTATCAGCCTAATCCCTGGTAGCATGGTCTAACCTAGTCTCTCCCTCTCTCAGCAGCCCAGAGGGGCAGTGCCCAGGCAGGCCCTAAGGCCTGACAGGGTCTTTTCCTCTCTTCCCTGCTCCCCACAGCATTCGCAACGACAGGCACCGCCTCTGCCAACCGGTTTGTCAGCATCGGACCCCGGGACGGCAACTTTCTGAACATCCCACAGCAGTCTCAGGTAGGAGATCTTGGCCACTGTCTGGATGTAGGGACAGGGAGAGCAGGCAGGGTTGGGAAATCTTGATATCAGGGAAGAGTCTGGGATCCTCAGGGCTAATCTGGGAGAGAGATCTGGGCTGGAGCTGGAGGGCCCATGCTTCTGTGCCCAGCTGAGCCTTCCTCCCCAGGCAGCCCCCAGGCTCCCTGGCTAATCAGCTAATTGGTTAATTAGCTCTGACAGCCTGGGCCCTAGGGAAGGCAGCCAAGGACCCAAGGCTAGAGGGGCTGAGGGTCAGGCCTAGTAAAGGCAAAGATGGAAGCCTGAGGCCTGTCAGGAAGAGGACAGCGCCTGCCTCATTGCCCTGGTCCCTACCCCTCCCCTCTTCTCTGGCTTTGGGTGGGCTGGGCAGGGAGTAGAAGAAGGACTGAGCAGGCCTGGTGGGCTGTGTGCCCAGTGGCTCTGGCAGGGCAGGACTGGCCACTGCCTGGGAGGCCCCTCCCCCAAGTCCCAATGTGTTAGGGGGAAGACCAACAGGCCAGAGCCCTCTGTCCCTGTTCCCATCCCCTGCTGACACCACTCCCAGTTTTCAAAAGGATACAGGTCCTGTCACAAGTAGAAAATAAGCCACTTGCTCTGCCCTCCAGCTGGAGGCCACTGAACTTGACCTTGAATGTATGTATAGGTGTGCACATGGGTGGGAGTCCCATGCATGCTTGTCCCCACAAAGCTGGGAAGAGCCCATACAGCCCAGTGCCCACTAGGGCCCAGTGAGGAGGACTAAGGTGAGGAGCAGGGAAGAGGCAGCTTTAGAGGACCTCCAGCTTGCACATTTTACAAAAACACCTCCTTGGTAGCTTCCTCAGCCTGGGGAAATCTACCTTTGTCCAGAGCCCCCAGGGCTACCTCTCTCATCTCCTGCTCTGCCTCTGCTCTGAGGTCTGAGTCCAGAGAAAGTTGGTGGATGGAAGTTTTGTGTGTGGTTTGAGATTTTTCTTTCCTTTCAAAAAAAAAAAACTTTGTCAAAACTACAAACTTCAGAGCTCCCTAGTGGCAAGGAGGGGAGGGGAAAAGAACTTCAGCTCCCTCCAGCTTCCCACCCCCTTTCCCCAGAGTCACGTCTGACCCGTCTGGTTTCCAGGAGCAACCAGACATGATGTAACACCCAGATGAACTTGAACTTGGGGGTGTTGAGAAGAAAAACAATGGCTCTGAGCAGGGGCTGGAGCCAGCCCCCTCCGCTCTGTGCCAGGAAGGCCGAGAGAGCCCTGCTGGCAGAGGGCGGGAGGGGGTGCCAGAGGAAGGGATAGCAGGCAGGCCTCCCCTCCCAGCTCTGGGCAGGCACCAGGCTGCAGCGCTCGATTGCTCCCTCCCTCCAGCCGCCTGCCTGGCCGCCTGCTGCTTTGGTGTGCTGCTCGGGGAACCACTACTATGAGCCCTCCCCGCTCACCCCATTTCCGCCGCCTCCTTTACTTTCTCTGCTCACTTTGCTTGGACATTTTGAGGCCAAGTCAGAGTTTGAGACAAGTTTTGGAAAGTTTGGCTCCCTCCTGTGCCTGTTCTCCCTCTTGGGCCCCTGGGCAGGCAGTGTGGAAAGGGGTCCAGGGCCCCTGAAGGCAGATGTGTCTGGAATCCGGGGTAGCCATAGCGGAAGCTGGACAAGCAGGGCTGGAGCCCTAAAGGCTGGGGGTAGGCAGGCGGGCTATGCGGGAGCAGGGGGTATAGTCAGGGGTGGTTTCCACAGTAACCAGTGACTTTAGTTGATCTCTGGAGCACCAGATGGAGAGAGAACAATAGAATGAGGGAAGAAAAGAGAATTTTAGCAATTTTGTCATTCCCTGGGCAGCGCTTTTTACTTAGTTTTAATCAATTTTGGACCTGGCTCAAGAAGCAGGGAGGAATGAGCAGAAAAAACTGCTCTGGGCTTGGCAGTAAGTCCTCCATTCCTGGGACCTGTGGGGAGGTGGTGGGGAGCCCCCTTAGAGCTGCCTTTGTCCCTAACTCTAGACCTGGAACTAGAGTCTTCCTTCTCTGAAGAGGGCCCCACAGTCTGAGCACTGGTGGTTGTCTCCTCTGTCCCTCTGCTGCTCACCCTGGCTATGTAGCCCAAAGGGGCCAGTGTGGGGCCTTGGCATAATCTGCCAAGGGCAGATAGGACATGTGAGACTCTCACTGTCCTGATGGTTCATAGCCTCCTCCCCTAGCAGGGAGGAGAGGTGAGCTCACAGCCAGCACCACCACCCCTCCAGCCTCAGGAGAGTGTTGTAAGGGTTCCCATTAGTCTCCCTTTGGGAAAAGGATCCCAGAAAGCACCATGGGCTAAACCTCCAGGAAGAGGGTGTCTTGCCCAGGCAGTTCCTTGTCTCTGGGCCTGAGCTGGAAGCCCAGAAGGTAGATGCTGACCTGACTCTCCGCCATCCACTCTGGGGTGGCCGCAGGTCTGGGTTTCTACCTCAGCCTCCCTAGTCCCTAGTGAGCCTCTGTTTGGCCTTTAGTCAATTGACAGGTTGGACTTTGAGCAGGTGCTTACTGGAGGATCACTGCTGAGGGAAGGCAGGTTGCTTTTGAGTGTGATGTCCAGCACATGGCAGGATTTAGCATCTCTGCCCTCTGGAGTGCCTGGTCATAGTGGTAACCCCAAACCCCCACCTTACCAGCTGTGCTCCATCTATATCAGCCAGTGTGGTATATACTGGCCAAGTGTGGCTGTTTACATTTAAATTAACTAAATAAAGAAAAATTTATTTTCTCAGTCATAGTAGCCATATTTCAAGGGCTCAGAAACCACTTGTGGCTAGTGACTGCTATGTTATACTGCACAGAGAACATTCTCATCATTACAGAAGGTTCTAGATGATCCCTGAGGCTCTTTATAATTCTTAAACTCAGCATCCCTATCTCACAGTGGATGACACTGTACAGTAGTGTTTTTCAGCCTTTTTTTTTTTATCTCACGACACACTTCAACCTATAGTTAAATTTCTGTGACACTTAAATTATGTTGATTTAAAAAATAGTTTTAAAAAAGAATATATTTACTATGATTTTAACTTCTTTTGTAAATAATTTAATGATCTTTAAAACTTTCCAAGCCACACTAAGATCCTCTTAGACACACTGGTTAAAATCACTGCCCTATAGTTCCAAACCAGAGCCTGAGGCACAGTCCAGCCTGTCAGCCTAATCTGTTTGACTAAAACAGTGTTTCTAATATTGGAATTTTTCATGAGATTCTATCTGGACTTCTGGCTTCTTTTGAAAAGTTGGCAGATCTAGCTGCCCTGGGCCCTCACCCCCAAGTGGCAGGCTAAGGGATTACTGGTCATCAACACTGGAGCAATTAGAAGCAATGACTCTGTGCTGCCCCCTGTATTTTTTTTTTTTTTTTTTTTAAGACAGAGCCTCAAGCTATCGCCCTGGGTAGAGTGCCTTGGCACCACAGCTCACAGCAACCTCCAACTCCTGGGCTCAAGCAATTCTCTTGCCTCAACCTCCCAAGAAGCTAGGACTACAGGTGCCTGCCACAATGCCCAGCCATTTTTTGGTTGTAGTTGTCATTGTTGTTTGGCAGGCTGGGCAGGATTCAAACCTGCCAGCTCTGGTGTATGTGACTGGCACCTTAGCCGCTTTAGCTACAGGTGCCGAGCCTGCCCCCTGTATTTGAGTCTTGGCTCTGTCACCCACCCTCTCTGTGCCTGGCTTTTGTGTGTGTTTAGGGCAAGGATGGAATGAGTCAGTATCTAGTGTGTACTCTGTCCTTGGCTCTATATGCTCCCTGCAGACCAGAGTCTGTGACTGGTCTCTGAGTGGCCCAGGGATGCATTTTCAGGGACACCCCCCGATTTTGCCCTCAGGGTACCACCAGGTGCACCCAGGCACAGTAGATCATGGAGGAGGACCCTCTGACCCACCCACTGGCCAGAAGATGGGGCTGGAGCCTTTCATGGAGGGCTTTGCCAAGCAGCCCAGTCCTGGTCCATTCTGGGTGTGCTCTGTACTAAGCTGCTAGATTCCGGACAAGGCCCTGTCTGTGGGAATGTGCTGCCCCCTGCTGGTGTCTTGAGGGAAGTGACACCCACCCCAAAGAGCCTCAGGTCCTTCTTTCCCCAGTGTCTGGCGCCCTTAGGGTAGAGGATCACAAGGGGTTGGCTATGTGGCCCCTCCCCAGACCTGGCCCAGCTAGGGACTGAAGCCATGTGTCTCCCCGCCCCCAGCCTTTCAGCCTGTGGGACCTTGGCTGGGGTGTATAGACAAGAATTTCTGCTTTTAATCCAAAGAGAGAAAAAAACTCAGCAAGAAGCTGGGCCACCCCCACCCCACTCTCCAAACCCTCTGGTTACAAAAGCCCCAGCCTGGCGTCCTCCCCACTCCCCAGGACCCACACAAAAACCTAAACAATTAGAAACATGGCCAGCTCCCAGGTCTGTGCCAGCACTAGCCATGGGGGTCCCACCCGCTGGGCACAGTGCCCAAAAGAAGGCCAGCTGGACTCTAGCACTGGGAGTCAGGGTCTCTGCAGGGGCAGGGTTTCCATAGCAGGGCAGGAGAGAATGGGGATGCCCTTCTTCCTCCATGAGGGTCCAACAGCCCAGCACCTTGGCTCTTCTAGAGCTGGACCCTTGAGAGGCTGATGGTCACAGAGCCAAGTGGAATGAGATGGGACCTGCCCCAGCTGTTCTCAGTATCACTTCTTTTTTGTCCTCTTTCAGTCCTGGTTCCTCTGATAAGATCAACAAAAGAACAAAATGAAAAGAAGAGGTTCCTCAAAAGGGGGGAGAAGAAATTTTGAGACATGGAAAAATCCCCCAGCCCAGCCCAGCCCCACCGAAAAGCAAAAATTAGACGTCGTCAGCCACTCAGCCCTTCTCTCCTCCAGCCCGGGGACCCCCGCGGGCCCCAGAAGCAGCCCAGTTCTTGTAGAGCCCTCTAAAGGGGTCTCGGTGGAGCTGTGCACCAGCAGCCAAGCAGAAAGAAACATGCGACATGGACTCTGTCAAGTAGAGGACAGAAAGGATGCAGCAGAACTGCCTTCCTCCACTGCCCACCCGTCCTGGCCTTCTGGGGAAGGAACAAAGTCCCCAAACAAAGCAACCAGCACAGTTGTGAAGGGCCCTAGCCCCTACTCACACTTTTCCTAGGGGAACCCCACCCTAAGGAGTGTGGAGGACCAGCTTGTAAAGATGATGGAGTGTAGGTCCCGCGGGTTCTTCCCCCCAGACTCCGCCCCTCTCTTCCTTGATTTTTGCCGGGGCTCCGGCTTCTTCCTCCAGCTGCTCCGGACCAGGCTGGGAGGGCAGCCTCCACTTCCCCTGCCCCACCCTCAGGCTAAGAGCCCCCAGGCGGGCAGGGAGCGACCCCTGGAGCTAGCTTCAGGAGCCCAGAATGGAGGGTGTTCTGCTACCCACCCTGAGACGCAGGGACAGTTTCCCGGGCCGGACCCCTCTGTACAGTCCGTAGGAAAAAGTCGGAATGCTCTCGACGGCCTTGGCTCCCTCGTCTCTCTCCCTCCAGCCAAGCCTTGAGGGAACCGAGTTGGGCCCCAGGTCGCCCCCGCCCCCAGCCCTGCATGCAGGTGTCCTAGCTCCGCCCCATCGGCCCCTGCCCTGCCCCTCACGCAGACAGCCCTGCTGGGGCCAGGCCGGAGAGTGGAGCAGAAAGGGGACCCCGGAGCAGAGCAAGGAAGAACAGGCAGCCGCCACTGCCGTCGCTAAGCCACCACCTGCGCCTAGGTAGGCGTCCTGCTTGCCGACTTTCAGTTCCATTGGAGGGTGTTGGGTGTTGTCCTTTTCAAAAGTGTTTTGGAGCTTTCTGTCCCCCCCACCACCACCTCCCCCCTTACCCCACGGCCACTTCTCTCTGGGTTTTAGCTGTAATGTCTTTACTCTTTATTTAGGGGTGGGGCATTCATTGTTTGGGTCTTGCTGTTGGAATTGGGAACTCCTCCATTTGAGCAACTTGGGAACAATTTAGTAACACACCACAGGAAGTAGCTCTCCCCCCCCTCAGTCCCCTCCTCCCCCAAGGGATGGTTGGGGGGCCTGTCCAGAGGGTCTTCAGAAGCCCCCCCTGGAGGGAGGGGAGCATGAGCACGCCCAGCCCCCTCCAGGGTGTGACTTGGCCCCCCTGGCTTGTCTTTCTGTGCCTTACTCCCTCCTCCCCGCGTCTCCTCTAGCCCCCTTCTCGAGTCCTTGTGCCTCTCTCTTCTCTTTCTTAACTGTATGAAAACACAAAGCACAGGTCAGGATCCTCTGAAAGTCAGTCAATCCAACATTGCACCACGTGTGGGTGGGTTATGGGATTTATTTATTGTGAATCTTGTGAGGCTGTGGCCCTGAGCAGGAGGAGAGAGGCGGGAGGAAAGAGGGCCGTTTGGGGAAGGGAGGAGGGCCACGACTTGGGGCAAAGGGGCTTGCACGGGTAGTTGCCTCCTGCCCAGCTGGAAGCCAAGAGGTGGCTGCTTCTAGGGGCGGCTTTTGTTGGAAGTTGAGCAAGGCCTCACCCTTCTCAGCGTGGGAGGATCCTAGGGCTGAACGGCAGTGGATCCCGCTGGGGCCTCCCGGGGTGCAGGGGGTAAGGTCCCGGGGAGGGGGGGGAGCGGGGCGGGGGGCCGGGCTTGACGCGCGGTCAAAGTGCAATGATTTTTCAGTTCGGTTGGCTAAACAGGGTCAGAGCTGAGAGCGAAGCGGAAGGGGCTCACTGCCCGGCCGCACGCGCCCTTCCCTCGAAGACAGGGCTTCGGGCGCTGTGGGCCCGCGGGAGCCGGAGTATGCGGGGCGCCCGCCCGGGCAAGGTCGGAAGCTGCAGGCCAGCTGGGCCCGGGCAGAGCGTGCTCGGCGGGGTTGCTAGGGCGGGCGGGCGGGTGGGTGGGGTGGGGTGGGGCTGCTCCTTTCCCAAGTGGTGTTGTGAGGGGCAATGAGGGCGACAGGAGATGTGGGGACGTGTTAGGAGAGAAAAAAAACCCACAAAAATATATATGGGGGAAATGAACTTTTTTTTTCATTGAACCAAGTGCAATGCATCAGAGTTTTCCTATCTTTGTATGTTAAGAGATTGTTAAAAAAAATTCTATTTTTGTTGTAATGTCCTCGCGGCTCTGGGGACGCTAAAAGAACCGGGCCTGCCCCGCCCTGAGCGGGGATAACGAAAGCTGAGTGTTTTTCCTTTTTTTTTTTTTTTTTTGTTCGTTTTCAGTTTTTTTTTTTTTTTTGAGTCGTTTTCCTGCGTTGACGAGGATGATCTGGGGTTTTTATTTGTTTCGTCGTTCGTTCTCGGTTTCGGTGGGAGGGCTGAAGGAAACGTTCACATTTAGAGTTTAAAAAAAACACCTCGACATTTAAAAATTCAACCAACACAAGATCAAAAAGGAAAAGGACGAGAGAAAATTATTTTTAAGATAATTAAACATAAAACCCTGGTGCTTCTTACATTATAAAGTACGTTTTAAAGAACCCACAAACTATTATACATAAGTTTATGAATCAATTAAATATCCTGCACTTGTTAGGAACACGCATATCCCTTTGTTGAGTTTAACGGAACGGGACAGCGGCGTGCGCCCAGCGGCTGGGCTGCTCAGGCCGCGGGTCTCCCCGGGCGCCCCCTCCCTGGGGCCCATCGCCCCCTCCTCGCCCCATCCCCGTCTGGGCACGGGGGCGCGGCGGGGGTCCCCGGCCCCTCCCCCGCAGAGGTCAATGTCAACCAACAAACGTCCTTTCCTTCCCTCCCTCTCTGCCCCTGAGCGCCCTTCTTTGAGCCAGACACCAACTTGACCCTCACCAGCATTATCAGGAGCACGCTCAGCAAGTTGGTAGTTTACCCCCCACCCCGTTCCCAGCGCCCCCTATTCGACATCTCTCCTCCCATCCCCGGCACCCTCCGGGGAACACCGGGAAGGCTCGACGCTCCAGGACAGGACCAGCCACGCTGACAGGTCGCTTTGCCCAGGCCGGTGCCCGCACGCACGCACGCACACGGCCCCGCACACAGCCCCACCCCGCCCCGCCCCACCCAGCAACCAGCCCTGTCGACTGCCTTACACACCCGCCCCCGCGCTGGCCGGCCGACCTAGTGCCTTGTTCTCACCCCCGTGCTGGCGGAGCGGACGCCGCGCTCTGGGTCCCAGAGGGGCTGGGTGGCTCAGACGACCCATCACTTCCCCACCCCGACCGTGCTGGACAGACCCCCCCCTCACTCACACACACACACACACACACACACACACGAGAGAAAATAAAGGAGCAATAAAGTCACGAGAACTTCGTCCCCCAATCGAGAGCCCGAGGGGCACCCCAGCCCCACCTCTGCTCCCCCACCCCACCCACCCTCGGGGCGCCCCCCTCCCGCCGCAAGCCAGCCTGGGCCAGCCCCGCTTCGGCCCCTCCCGGGAGATCCGTGCGCCCGTCCAGCACCAGCATTGCGGACCGCAAAGGCCGCCCGTCCCGTCAAACAAGTTTCTTCTTAGGCTAAGAAACGCAGTATATACGAGTATCTCTATATATAGTACTAATGGATTTGGTGTGCTTCCCCCTTAGCGTCCCCTCCCTCTGCTCCTCCTTCAGCCTGGTCTCCCCCTCTCTCTGCCCTCCACCCCGTCTCTGCACTGAGATACATAAGAAACAAGGGTAGTTTACTGTCTGTTTTGTTTTCTGGGTTTTCAGTGTCCTAGCGGAATGCAAGTAGGCAGCCAGCCCGTCTGTTCCCTCTCCGCCCCTCCCCGCCCTGCCCCGCCCCCGTCACTGCGCTTCTGTTATACCATCTTTGCCTGACTTTCTCCGGCTTCTCCATTGAATGGCTAATGTGTATGTGAAATAAAGAAATAAAGAAAAACAAAAGCAAGTGCGCCTGAGCCTTTGCTGACGCGGCCATGCGGGACCGATGGGTTGCGTACACTGCGTGGATTCGGCGCTTCTCTCTATGCGCCAGGCGCCCGGCAGGAGCCATTGGTGAGCGTCTGTCCCTAGTATTCCGGGAGGGGACGCCAGTGAGAAGGGCAAAGGCTCCTCAGTTCCTCCCTAACACCCCCACTCTCCGCTCCCACATTGACCCCAGCCCTGAAAAAAAGAGACACCACTTAGTCGGATCACCGCTCTATGTTGGCTCGCTGACCTCATCTATGGGAAAGGGACACGAGCAAAGCCACTTGCAACGGGCAGTGGGTGATTCTTAAAAAAGGGTCTTTGGGGCTCTGGCGGGGCGACGGTCACCCTTCCAGGCTCTCGAAAACTTGCCCCGTCGGGGACGTCCTCACTGGGCGAGTTTGCTCGGGATTAGGCGCAGCGCAGGTCGGCCCTTTCCTCGACGGCTGTGGGCTGAGTCCCTGGTGCCCTCGGCTCAGAGCCTCGCCGCATGAGGTCACCGTACCTCCGGACTCATAGCCGTTTGTTCCATCTTGATGGGCCGGGCCGTCCCACCCGGGCTGCCGTCGGGGTCGGCAGGGAGACTGGGCTGCCAGCTCAGGGTCACCTCGGCCTTGCGTCCGGATCCCTGTCGGACGCCGTCGTCTGGGACTCTGTGAGTGGGCCGCTTGCGGGACCCGGATGGGGTGGGGCCTGCGGTCACTGCAGCCGCCTGGTCGCGCAGCAGCCGCACCAGGAAGCCGATGTACTTCATGGCTAAGCGGAGCACCTCATTCTTGCTCAGCTTCCGGTCGGGCGGGTGTGTTGGCAGCAGCTTCCTGAGCTCCGCGAAGGCACCGTTAACGTTCTGCTGCCGCCAGCGTTCGCGGCTGTTGGTGAACACGCGCCGGGCCACCTTCTGGGGCTGGTGCCCTGTGGACAGGATTCAAAGTTGGCGCTGAGGCCCAGAGGGCACCTCTCCTGCTCTCATTTCAAGAATGTTGAATCCTCGTGGGGGTTTAAGCTCAAGCAGTGGGCCGGGGTTTTCTTCACTGAAGGGATCCACGTGTAGTTACCCCTTTTCCAAGAGTGCTTAGACAAGGATCATCACAGGCCCAAGGCTGGGGACAGCAGGGGCCTGCTGTACCTGTGACTGGAGGCACCTTTATGTCAATGGCTGGAATTCCCTAGAGAAAGGTTCTATTGCTAACTTCTGGGGAGCTGTCCCTGTGGCCCCTGATTTCTGAGTGTATCTTGTGTGCCTGGGTGTGCTCATCATCAAGAAAGATCCTCTTGTTGTGACTTTGGTTCTATCAGCATCTTGTGTGGCTGTTTGACTTGTATATATGATGGCTGTGGTTGTGTGTGACACTGCCATGTGGTTGTGGATGTGTGGCTGTATCGTGAGTGGTTTTGGCCCTGTGGCTCTCATGTGACTTTGGTGTGATGCCTGTCTCCTTCATGGCTGTGCATTCCAGTGGAGCTGTCATTTTGTGGCTCTCATGCTCTGTAGTGGCATTCTTATTTTACCACGTCTCTTTGTGGTGATGAGGCTTGGCTTGTTGGGTGGTGGTGGTTTTGTGGCAAGGAGGACTGTGATTTTGCACATGGGTTATAACGTGTGGGTTGTCCTCTGTGTGTGCTGGAAGCACCTCTCCTGTGGATGAGTATGGGACAGACATGAGTCCATGCAGAGACGGCTAGTCCTTCACTGCACCCACACTCACCTTCAGCCAGGTCCAGCTCACAGTGGCTTGGTCTCCTCTTTAGCCGACTGCTAGGGAAGATGCTGAAAGGTCCTGCTGGCCCAATGTAGACACTGTAAGGGGTTGTGAGTCACTAATGCCTTATAGGCAAGGACCCTGGCCCCTAATTCCCCCTATCCCCACCCCAGCTCTCCACTGACCTGTTGAGGAAGGGGTGAGGGTGGTAATGCAGGGCCAAAGCAGGTGGGGTAGGTCCTAAGGCAGAAAGTTGCAGCAAGGGGGGCCGTAGGGTGCTCAGCTCTGTGGTGGGTATGGCTGTCCCTGGGGGCCTTGTATGTCCTAGGCTGATCACTGGCACCCCAGGGGGCAACCTGGGGGGTGATGAGCTTTGGTGGCCCACTTCCTCTGCCTGAGGTGATGCAGGCTTAGGTGGCAAGGTGGGCACCAGGTTGGGGGCACACAGCATCTCTGCCTTCTCAGTCATGGTGGGGCCCACCTCTGTTTGGGCCTGGGGTGGGCACATGAACCCCGAGGTGGGGGTGCTCACCTGTGGGAAGGAAGGAAACGAGTGGGGAGGTGGACCAGGTGTCACCTTAGCCCAACAGAGCCCTCAAATGAGGGAGAGGAGGAAAGGGAGGTGTTTGATGGGTAAAGGCAGATGGGAGTGGATCTGGAAGCTGCCAGGGGTCAGCAATTGAAGTCATTGCATCAGTAGCAGGGTCCTACACAAGACTAGGAGGTACCCACCGAGGTGCTAGGTAGCACTGAGCCTGGTAGTGCTATCTCCGAACTATCTGTGGCCTCTAAGGGGCTCTGTTGCCTCTGAGCAAATTTCCCTTCTTCCAGAATTCCCTTTCACCTGCAGCCTGGAGGGAGGACAAGGCAGGAAGCCCCTGACTGATCCTGGAATGGCCTGAAACCCCAAGATTGGCCCTGTAACCTTCACATCTGAAGATATGATCTTGAGATCCCTCATTGTGACTCTTGACACCATGTGACCTTGGAATCCCTCCAAAATTATCTCTGACCCTTCATTGACTCCTTCCCCCAGGCTGACCCTCTGCCCCTTCTTCCCATTGCTTCCACCTCTGACCCTGGAGATTCTCAAAAATGGCTCTAGTGACCCCCACCTCTGCTAAAAATGTTCCCTTTACTAATTCTGTGACCCTTCTATTGATACAATGACCTCAAATGCTGACCTTAGGATCCCCAGTGACTCCACTGCCCAGTCCAATCCAGTTCCAGTTATGCCCCAATCCTCCCTCTGGTTCTGGGATCCCCACCCACACCAGCACCCACACTTCTGCAGGCTGCTTTGACATCCTGTTCACTCTTGGCTCTAGAGCCTGGGTGTGAGATTCCTGGCCCTCTGCCCTGTCTTCCTCAGGTAGGTCCCAGGGAGGCTGGCCTGGCCCCTCACTTAGTGGTTCCCTGCTGCTGAATGAATGAATGAATGAACAAAACAATGCAGTCCCCCCACGCCCATACTCTACCTTCCTTGAAACAGGGCACCTTCAGGTCTTCTCCCTTCTTACTCCAGCAATGTTCTTACAGCCTGGTGAGTGCACTGGCTCTGTCTCACCAGAGCTGGCAGTCTGGGTCAGGATGCAGGTCCCAGTGTCAGGCCAGCCTTTACTGTCCTGCTCTGTGCTCCAGGCCCCTGTTCCACCCAGTCTTGGGCAGCACCTCGTAGGCTACCCGTGGCAGTGTAGGTCCCCTCAGGGAAAGTGAGCGGCTGCCAGGCCGTCCACCTTCTCCCGGACCCGGCAGCCCAGTTTCCTGCTTCTTACCCCCCTCCGGGTGCAGCGGCCAGAGGATGCTGCGCCTGGGCAGATAAGGGCCTGGCCGCCTGGCCGCGCCTGATAAGGAGCCGGGCTGACCCCGGAGGAAGCCGGCGGGCGGGGAATCTCCCAGCGCCAGCCTCTGGGTCCCGCCCCCAGCAGGCTGGACTTGAGCTATCACCCCTCAGATCCTCACCTTTCCCTCTAGTTGGCTGGAGGGGCCCAGGTCCATTGGGGACCCTGGCCTCAGCAGGCAACTGGGGGGTTGAGGTGAGGGAGTATCCAGATGCACGCAGGGGGTAAACTGATGGAGGAAAGCTGCAGCCTCCGGGTCAGCCCTCTGGCTTAGAACATCCCCTGCTCCAGCGTCAGTGCTGATGGTGAGGGAGGGCCCCTTCCACCCCACTGGGGCCTCGTGACCCAGGGGCCACCTCCTTCTCCTTACTCTGCCTGGTTCCTCTTTTTACAGAGCCCCTCCTGGCCTTTATATCATCCCCATCTGGGAGTGGGGCACCTGAGAGGGGACAGTTCTAATAGTCTTTTCTTGGATCCCCAGCCTGGGCAGGTGTCCCGGGCCCTCAGTGTACTACCCACAACACATGTCCAGGCCCAAGAGAGGGAGACGAGTGCTACAGCTGGGGAGTGGTGGGGTGGAGCAGGATTTCCTAGGGTGCCAGGACTGGTGTGACTTTCCATTAGATGCCCCAAAGGTTCCCCACATTTCTGAGCCTCTTGGCCACAAGATCACATAGCTGCAACCTTGTGGTCCCTGGCTATCACCCCATAGCAACTGCATGATGAAATTCAAGATTCCCCATAAACTTCAGAAAGGGACACAGCTGACTAGGTAGCAGTAGCCACACGACTGCCACTCACCTGGGGCAGTCATACTTTGCCCTCTGTGTATCTGGGCCCCCAGGCAAGCACCTAGCACTGACATTACCACTACCCTGCCAGGAATGGGGCAAAGCCCAGGACTCCACAATCAACAGATTCACTGCTTTTCTCCAGGAAACCAGTTTTAAGCATGTGAGTTAACCCTACAAGACAGGGTCTAAGATTTGACTCGGTTCATAAGTGGGGACAAAGGGTGCAAGAGGTGATCCTACTCCAGGACTCTCCTTTAACGTTACATTACTAACCCTCTCACTGGGGGAGGGATGAGATGCAGCTCCTCCTCAGCACTGGGTGTCTGGGCAGGAGCCTACCCCATCCCTCTGTGGCATTCCCCCTCAGCCGCAGGGCAGGAAGCACCTGGTCTGAGGCGGATGCACAGGGCGCCTAGTTCCGGTCTGGCTTCCGCCACTGTGGCCCCAGGGGAGCTGGGCCAAAGAAACCAGGCGGCCAGGAGGACACGTAGGGGCTCCGGGGCTGGAGCTACCCCTGCGCACACGCCCACTTTAGATGGGGGCGGGAGCAGAAGCCCCGCGGGTGCGAGTGCAGGCTTCCGCCCCGTGGCCACTGCAGGAACTGCAGGCGCTGGCTCAACGGTGGGTGGGGAGTACTCAGTGACCCCTGCTGCAAAAGGCAGCTCCATCCCCCCATACACACAGATCGCCCCAGTCAGGCAGGGATGAACAACTCCCCAGACAGGCACATGCACCTAGTTCCCCAGGGAAGTTAAAAATTGAGGGACAGAGAAACAACAAACCCCAGTCATAACCGCTGTCTCAGTGGGCAGAGCCCCTCAGCCACATGGACAGACGGTTTCCCCATACAGACGAATAACAATCAGGGGAAGGTGATATCTCTTTATTGGTTCAGTCTATTCTGGGCCTATGGCAGCCCCAGGCTCAAGGGTTCTGACTGAAGATCTCTTGGCAGTCAGGGAGTGCCCCATCAGCAGAGGCCCTGGGTATCGGGGGGGGGCTGTGGGAATAGCAGCACTGGTCTCCAAGCTGACAAGTGCCCTGGTGGGAAAACAGTGGGTATGTCCCGCACCTGGAGGTGAAAGCCCCCCCCATTTCCTTTCTTTGATGCAGGGCTCACTTCCAAACACTTGCCTGGCTCTAGTTTCCCCGAGCTTATTCCTTGTTGCCCAGAAGAGGACCCACATGTTCCACAGTGGGAGAAAGGGAGGAAGTGCCTTACCTCCTTGAACCTCTTGCAAGTAAATGTCTTGAGCCGGGCAGCCCTCTGGGCTGGGTCCTCAGCCAGCTCCTTCCGCTTATTCTGCAGTAGCTTGCGTCTCTCCTCCATAGTTCCACTGGCCACCTTGCCCCTGTGCAAGGGGATGGGTAGCTGGCACCCCACCTGGCCTATGCCCTCCCTTGCTCTGGCCAAGCCCCAGTCACACAATACTGCCACTTACCCGGGCCGGGCTCGGGGCCGAGGGCCCCAGTTAGCTTCTGGGTTGGCCTGGAAGCGCTTGAGTCCTCGCTGGCGGGAGCTGGGATTGGCATCTTCCCGGATGGTGAAGTTGGCCTGCAGCCTGGGGACGTGGGGTGAGAGGGGGAGGGCTGGCAGCCACCAGCTACCAGGCAAGTATGCATGGACCACCCATCTCCTTGTAGCACAAGGTATTTTCCCATGTTGGGATTCTCTCATTCATGTAATAAACATTTTAATTTACAACTGTGCGCTTACATTGTTCTCAGTGATGGGAATAATGAGCAAAATGGATAGAATGTTGCTCCTGGGGCTGGGCTCAAGGGCTTATACCTATAATCTCAGCACTCTGGGAGGCAGAGACAGAGAGGATTGCTTGAGGCCAGGAGTTCAAGATCAGCCTGGGCAATACAGCGAGACCCACCTCTACAAACACTTCTAAAAAAATTAAGCCAGATGTAGGGGTGCATGCCTGAAGTTCCAGCTACCCAGGAGGTGAGGCAGGAGGATCCCTTGAACCCAGAAATATGAAGTTGCAATGAACTATGATGATGCAACCACACTCTAGCCTGAGTGACAGAGCAAGACTCTGTATCCGAAAAAAAAAAAAACACCTCCCAAAAGCTGCCCCTGGTAATGTTGACTTTCGAATTGAGAAGACATGCAATAGAATAAATCAGAAATAAGTACATTACACTGTGTATCAGGGTAGGAGACAAGCATTTTGATAGAGGGAACAAGGAGATGGAGTGAAGGTTCAATGCTAAGATAGAAGGCTTCTCTGAGGAGACAAGAACTGGAGATGAGGGAAGAGCCATGGGGGGACCTGGGGATAGGAGTTCTAGGGAAAGGGAGTAGCACATGCAAAGGCCCTGTGGTGGGAATATGCCTAGTAAATCTATGTGCAATGAGAAGGTAGGGCGGGCTCAGCGCCCGTGGCTCAAGTGGCTAAGGCGCCAGCCACATACACCTAAGGTGACAGGTTCGAATCCAGCCTGGACCTGCCAAACAACAATGACGACTGCAACCAAAAAACAGCCAGGCATTGTGGCCGGCGCCTGTGGTCCCAGCTACTTGGGAGGTGGAGGCAGGAGACTCACTTGAGCCCAGGAGTTGGAGGTTGCTGTGAGCTGTGATGCCACAGCACTCTACCCAGGGCGACAGCTTGAGGCTCTGTCTCAAAAAAAAAAAAAAAAGGTAGGGTGAAGCAGGGTGAGATGAGGGCAGGGATATGACAGCAAGCTGGTGGGTTACAGGTAAAACTTTGGCTTCTACTGAGTGAGCTAGGAGCCACAGAAGGTCCTGACCAGAGGAGGGACATGCCCTGACTCAAGGTGTGCACAGGTACCCTTGCTGCTATGGGGGGATCAGATGATGAAGGGGATGAAGGCGGAGTAGGGAAGGGAGACTAGGATGGGAAAAAATAATCAGATTCCCACAGGATGGTGACTCATGCCTTTAATCCTAGCACTGTTGGAGGCCCAGGTAGGTAGAGCTCAAGATCAACCTGAGCAAAGAGCAAGATCCTGTCTCTAAAAAAATAGCCGGTATTGTAGTGGATGCCGGTAGTCTCAGCTACTTGGGAGGCTAAGTTAAGATAATTGCTTGAGCCCAAAAGTAAGCTGTGAACTATGATGCCCTGGCACTCTACTGAAGGCAATAAAGTGAGACTGTCTCCAAAAAAAAAAAAAGCAGATTCTGGTTCTCCCTTGAAAAATAAGGTATCTGCATGGGGAAGTATCTGTGTCATTTGCACACGTATGTGCTTACTATACCTGCAGGCATCCCTGCTCCCCTTCTGCACAAACATGCCTATACCTGGGCTCTACACTGAGGATGCGGAATGCTGGGCTGGTCTCTGACAGGCGCTCCCTCTTCACAGGACACTCCTTCTCCTGGTGGTAGAGGTCAGAGGTCAGTGCATGCTGGCCCCAGGGGGCCTCCAAGTGACTACCACCTGCCCTCCCACCCTTAGGCCATTAGCCTGGCCTCACCCAGCAGCGCATGATGTCCCAGAGAGCTGAAGCAGGGGCATCTGTCTTCACTGCATTCTTACAGGCATGGGAAAGAGAGACTCGGAAGCCAGCATGGAGGAGGGCTGACCTAGGGACCCACAAGGATCATGAGGTAGAGGCTGGATGCCAAGGCCCAGGCTCACACGTGTCTCATTGAATTGGCGAGTTGCACTTCTCATGGTGACTACACACCAGTGATCATAATAGAATAACCCCCAGAGAGGACTCACAGTCTCTCTGATTTCTATTGTTTTTTTTTTGTTGTTATTTTGTTTTGTTTTGCAGTTTTTGGCTGGGGCTGAGTTTGAACCAACCACCCCCAGCATGTGGGGCTGGTGCCCTACTCCTTTGAGCCACAGGCCCTGCCTTCTGATTTCTTTTGTAAGTACTTGTGCACAAGCCCTGGACTCCAAGGCACAACATGCCCTGTGGCTAAGAAAGGGCTCCTCCCCCTCCCCAGGGGGCCCCTCACCGCAACTGCAGGAGGCTGGGTGTGTTGCAGCGGATAGTGCCACTGAGCTGGTCTAGTGTGTAGTAGAGAGGTACGTCCGGGAGCTCCTGTAAGGGGGTGTGGTGGTGGAAGGGATGGGCTCAGGCAGAGATGGGTAGGCACAGGTGGAGCCCCCTCCCAGTCACAGCCTGGTCCCTACCTCAGTGATGACACTCAGGACCCCTCGGATCCGATCTGAGGTGTGGAAGCGGCTGGGGTTGGTGCTTACAGCATCCAGAACATGACTCACAAAGTCCAGATCATGTATGGCCTCTGCCCACACAGGACCACCAAGCTGCAGACATACAAAGGAGAGGTGACCAGGGAACATCACCTCTGGGACACCTGGCATACTCCTCACTTCCCCTGACTTGGCTTTACCTGGTGTCGCTGCCCACAGTACTCACACTCGGGGGTCACAGGGGGACCACAGGCCGCAGAGTACTTGACCCTGCACAGAGAGGGGAGACTAAGGGGTGGCAACTGGGACACCTCTTCACCCTCTTCTCCAACACACCCTTGCTCACCTGCCACCAGGGGCTCCTGATGTTTTGCCAAGGCGCTGGAGGTGGAAGGTACCACAACCCACACACTGGAATACTAGTGCCTGCTTGCTGTAGAGGGTACGAGGAGTGACCACGAGTTCTCAGTGTGGTCACCACATCCCAACTTCTCCCTTGGACTGGCTCAATCCCCTTTAAAATCCCCAAGTACCCCCAGGCAAGGTCTTATCTCCTCAGTTCATCACCCTCCCCCACCACCAAGCTGACCTGGCAGAGGCCTTGACCTTGGCCTGGCCAGTGAAGACACGAACAAAAACACGCACATAGAAGTCGGCACTGATACTGAGCAGTGGCACCACAAAACGCTGGTAGCAGTTGGCGTGGAGATCCAGGCTGTGCAGGATGATTCTCAGGGCCTGGGGGTGGGTGGGTGTCATCCCTCCTTCCACTGTCCCTGGCACCCCACCACCAGCACAGGCTGAGGGCCAGACCCCTGGGTTCCAGACCTAGTCCTGGTAGGACCCTGGACACGTGAATACCACCACTTCTGTGCATCTCACTTTCCTTATCTGCAAAATCACAACAGTCCTTGCCTCTCTGTGGCCCTGCTGGTGGCATTCAATGACTGAGGAATGCACAGGCCCAATAAATGGAACCTATTTCTTTCTTTCTTTTTTTTTGAGACAGAGTCTCACTTTATCGCCCTCGGTAGAATGCCATGGCGTCACAGCTCACAGCAACCTCCAACTCCTGGGCTTAGGCAATTCTCTCTCTTGCCTCAGCCCCCCAAGTAGCTGGGACTACAAGTGTCCGCCAGAATGCCCAGCTATTTTTTTTGTTGCAGTTTGGCTGGGGCCGGGTTTGAACCCGCCACCTTATGGGGCTAGAACCCTACCCACTGAGCCACAGGCATCCCCCAAATGGAACCTACTTCAATTAGCACTATCAGCAAGCCCTGCAGTGTGTACTGTGGGCAGAGGACCTATGTTCTGGTGCTGTGGGCAGGAATTGGGGACACTAGATGATATAGAACTGCCAGGAAACTCTGACATGGGAAAGGAAGCATTTCCCAAAATGACATGAAGACAGAGCCTTTATAGAACAAGCACAAGGGCTCCTCCTTTCCCAGCCCCTCAAAATAGCTCCAGCCTTCTTGAATCCCCATAGCAACACAAGAGGGCCGGGCCATCATCATGCCCATTTTATAGTAAATGCAAAAACTAAGGCTCAAATCAGTGGCTCACACCTATAATCTCAACTCTGGGAGGCTGAGACAGGTGGATTGCTCAAGGCCAGGAGTTTGAGACCAGCCTGAATAAGAATGGGAACCCATCTCTAATAAAAATAGAAAAATTAGCTGGGTGTGGTGGTGGGTGCCTGTAGTCCCAGCTACTTGGGAGGCCGAGTCTGAAGGATCACTCTAGCCCAGGAGTTTCAGGTTACTTTGAGGTATGATGACACCACTATACTCCAGACTGGGTAATGGAGTGATACCCTGTCTCAAAAAAAAAAAAAAAACAACCCCAAAACAAAAAGGAAACAACTGAGCCTTGGAAAGGCAAAGTTCAGTCACTTGCTCAGAGCTACCAGCAAAGGTTGGATTTGAATGTAGACCTAGAAAAATGACCTAAAATTTTTTTTGTTAAGTTGTTATAACACCAAATAATAGAACAATGCATCCACCGACTCTTAGAATCCTAGGCAAAGCCACTGCCCCCAAATACCCATGATAAGCAGACCATATTCTTAGGAGCTATGCCAGTTAAAAACGTGCTTGTCATTAATAACCTGGGACTGATCTGGCCCTAGCTGCCTGCAGGAAACTAAGTGGGTCTGAGGGGGTGGGAAGGTGCAGTGGGGGGTCAGAGAGACAACTTAAAAGCTCTGATATCCCTGGCCAGCTGGCAGGGCCCCTCACCATCTCATGGCAGGCCCGGCTTTTGAGGGCCATGGCCCCATACTTGCTGTAGCACGTCTCCCCACTGTTTCCTGCCAGCACCGCCATGTCCGTGCAGGTCACACACAGCAACCCTGTGGGGAGGGGCTGGACAGTGAGGACCCTCCAAATACTACAAACCCAGCTCCATACCCCAGCATCAGCCCAGTCTCACCTCCTTCACTCACAGCCTGCACAGCTGCATCCAGGAAGGGGGCAGGGCTGCCATAGGGGTCCAGGTCAATGACATCAAACCTCTCTGACACTGGCTGGTGCTGGTACATCAGCATCCTGGGTGCAAGAGGGCCAGGTCCTCAGCCTTCTGCAGCAGTTACCTGCTCTGTTCCCTATACATGTTACAGTGCAATGAACTCAGGGACCAGTTTCCCAGGGTTGGCCATGTATTAACTGCATGATTACCCTCCTTAGATGGACCTTAGTCTATCCACCTATAACAATGACAATGACAATAGCCAATATTGAGATAGGACATACATGCCTGGAATTGTTTCAAGCAGTTTATAGATTTGTTAACACATTTAACCATGTAATCTTCCAAACAACTCCATGGGCTGGGAACTATTATTGTTCCCTTTGTAGATGAGGAAACAAACCAAATGCTACTTATCTCTGGCAAAGAGTATGGGCTACATAGTCATTATCTATTATTTAATCAGCACAGCAATCCCTGCAAAACTACTGTTTTCATTTGACAGACAAGGAAACTAGGGCTCAGAGAGGCTAAGTCCTGAGGTCATACAGTAAGAATATGATGGAACCAGGATTTGACCCCAGGCAGCCTTGCTCCAATGCTAGGTTGTGGTGCCCCAAACCTACCGGGCATCTGCCTGGCTGGGCTGTACTAGGTGGGCCACATCATTGAGCTGCACATTACGGTGCATAAGATCCATGGCTCGGGCAGATGCATCATTGGCAACCACAGATCGGAGTCCAGGCACCTCTCGGGCAAATCGAATGGAACGTAGGCCGGAAGCTGCCAGGCCCTCCAGCACCTGCAGGCCTTCCTGTTGGAGTAAGCAGGGAGTCCCACTCACATCTCAATCTCCATCCTCTTCTGGGCCCCAAAGAGCTTCCATCACCCAATTCCTATGGCTCTCCCCCTCCAGGAGCCCTCCTCCCTCTGCCACCCACTAAATTACAGAGCTGCCACCCCCTATGCTCAGGTCCCACCTCACAGATCTCCCCTACGACGGCTGTTCGAGAATGGTCTCCTGGAGCTGGGTTTTCACTCTCTTTCTCTTTCAGTTCAACCTTTTCCTCCTTTTGCTCCGACAAGGCCACAACCACCTTTTGCAGGTCTTTCTCACCTGGCACCTTGACTGCCACCACCCAAAAGGCACAAGTCAGGGAGTATCAAAGCCCCTTCTGAGAAACCTCCCCTTAATCTTTAGAATACAAGAGATGAGTGGAAGAAAATCTTACCGAAGGTCCTAGGGAAAGGCTGAGGGAGCACAGCTCAGGGCATACTATGTAGCTGGAGCCTTTCTGGGGTTTGGGGAGAGAGAGGCCCAGGCAAGGAGAGAGCTTTGGGTAACCCCCAACCCACCAGGACCCCGGAACTCCCCACTCACTCTGGATTCCTTTGGCTGCAAGCTTCATGCGAGCAAACTCGGTGATCACAGCACATCTGTAGGAGACAGAAGATCAGCTCATACCCCTTCATCCTCATTGACCACTCCATTCAACCAGGCTGACCCCTTCCCCTGCTCACGTTAGGTCCCGGTTGAACTCCTGCACCGGGTTGTAAAAGACCTCGTTGGTGCTGGGGAAGGCGATCTTGGCAGCTCCCTCAGTGATTGTTGTCTCCTGAACCTCCCATGGGCACTCTTCTGCGCAAAGTCCAGTGCCGTTCTCCATCGCTGCTGGATTCAGCGGCCTTTGAGAATCCCCCTCCGCAAACCAAGCTCTATAGAGACTACGGGCGGATCAGAGAGGGAGACTTAGCCATGGAATTTCTCATGTGGATCATCTATAGGTACTTCTGCCCGCCAGGCCAGGCTCGAGGGACAGGAAGGGTATAGAGAAAGGATCAGAGAGTTGTATTCCCGGGCCAGCAGTGTCCCTCGCATCTATAAAATAGGGACAAAGGAGACCCTGCGGCCTCGGTAAACTGACACCACTTCATTGTCGAAGGAACTGAGCCCTAGGAAGCCCTCGTTCGAGCCTTCCTTCGGTCCGAATCCCTGCTTGCGCTGCCCAGCTCCTTCTCACCTTTCATGGAACAGAAAACCGAACTAGTTTTAGTGCACGTTTCCTGAATTAAGACGTGGGCGCCGCCATGCTGGCACAGTAGGTAGGCAAATCACATGACAATAGTCAGCCAATCAGTGAAACCACCTACGGATGGCGGTTGGGATCAAAATACCCCCACAAAGGAAGCGCGCTGAACTCTGTGCAGGGTCCCTTAATCACCGCAGCACCCTTGGAGGAGAACACGTCACTAGTCCCATTTCAGAGATGAGGAATTTGGGGCTCAGAAAAAGGGCGGTAAGCGGAGAAACCGAACGTCTACTGAAGGTCCTCTGTGTGCTGGGCTCTCTCGGGACCTCACTTTCCTTACCTCTTAAATAAGAATCTTAGTTTCCAAGATAGAGCAAAGGTTAAATGACAATGCCTGGAAGGTGTGCAGAGCAGTCAGTCTCACGTAAGCGCGCAGTAGGTTCTAAGCAGTGTATTAAGGCAAGAGAGTGTAATGGTCTCGGTCGCCTGGGTTTGAGTCTTAACTCATCCTGCTACTTTCTCTTAACTCTGTACTTAAGTTCTCCCATTCGAAAAATGGGCAGGACTTTTTCTGACATTAGTTACTGGGTCGTGGTGAGAATTAAACAAGTTGGTGCAAGTAAAATGTTAACGGAATCTGGCATCCGATAAGCATCATATAAGTCTTAGCTTTTATTGTCGCTTGAGCCTGGGCTTAAATCCTGGCACCCGCCATCACTTCCTTGCTGTGTAATTTTTAATAGGTTTCTTCATCTCTGTTCCTCCGTGTGTGTGTGTAACAATTCCTATATAAAAATGCTACTGTAAAGTTTAAACGAGCTAATTCCCATAAACAGCCTAGAATAGTGCCTGGCACCATAAATAGCAGTCACTGTTTTTGTTTTACAGGACTCTAAAGTTCAGAAAGATAGAGCGACTTGCCCAAGGTCGCAGGACTAGAAGGTGGCGGGGTCGGGATTTGAACAACCCAGCAGAGCCAACGTACGTATAGGCGAGGATCTCAGGGGCGTACAGAGGAGACCGAGCCTGGAAGAAGGGACGCGCTCGGAGCTCGGCTGGTGTGGCCTAGGGGGCGGGGCCTGGAGGCGGTGCGCGGGCGTGGCCGCAGCCGCTCCTCCCTGGCCCCGCTGCGGCGGCGGCGCGGCTTGCGCTGGTTCGGTGCTCGGTTGGGGCGGCCTGGCCCACAATGAATGGCCGCCGCGGCTGCCGCTGCTGCTGAAGCGGAGGCCGCGGAGGCGGAGGCCGAGGCCCCGGCGCAGGGGGGCGCGCCCCGGGCGCAGGCCCGGCCCCAGCCGCCACTGCGGAGCCCGCCGGGAGTTCCCGGAGCGTGGCCACGGTGCAGGTGAGGCTGCCCGCCCCAGGCCCGGTTCTGGCCTCCTCCCGCCGGGACGGCCTGAGGGCTAAGAGGGGAGGGCCTGGGGGTTTTCTCTGACAGAGGAGGAGTTGGGCCACAGCCTGAACTGTGCTCGAGCCCGCGAGTGTGCGGAGCCCGGCCACCGCAGACGGCTTTGAGCGTCCAGCCCCGGGCCGGGCCTTGGGGTGTTCGAGCGGCGGCCGAGACCCCCACCATCACTCCTAGCGAGGGGGCCAGGTCGGGCCAGGGCAGGTCCCGGTGGCTCCGGGAGGTTGAGGAACCGGAGGAGGAAAAGTGAGGAGACTCTTGGGGATGCCGGAGGGGGAGGGGAAGGAAGAGTCGGACTCCGGGCCGGCCGAGTGGGGGAGGAGAGGAGAGCTGCGAGGCCGAAGGGAAACGGCCCCTAGGGGGGCGGGGAGAGGCCTGTCCCGCAGGTACGGTCGGGGCGCGGGAGGTGGGTGGGTCAAGTTACATGCCTGGGGGCGGTTGAGAAGAAGCCCAGGAAGTGGGGCATGGTGGGTGTGGGCGGAGTTAGTTCGGGTGGGGGCGAATAGGAGATCCCGGAGATGATTGCCGGGGTGGCATGAGGTCAGCGCTGTAAGAGATGTTGGGGGAAGGCTAACTTCGGGAGCAACTATAGGAGCTTTGAGAGTCGGGGCAGGCAGAACCTTTGGCTAGGCTAGTGGGGATGTGGGGGCAGGTCGGGAAAAACTAGTGCGGCCAGAAAGTGTATGCCAAGATGTACCCCCTCACTTCCAAGTGTTAGCTCAGGATCACACTCATGGCTTTCCTTTTTCTCACAACTTATCCCTGAAGCCTCTAAGTCTCTGACCTACCCCTTGGGCAAACCTTTACCAATTGTTCAAAGGCACTGGCCAGTGGTGTTTGTGTGGGCAGCCGGAGACAATTTGAACACCTAACTCAGGCATCTTGTTTACCACCGGGATTGCCCTCACCCACTACTTCCCCACATATCTCCAAGAAGCAGCCCAACAGACATTACTTGAGTGTCTTAGGGTCCTGGATTCTTTGTGTGACCGGAGCCTGGAGGCCCAAGCCTGGGGGATAGGACCTCACAGTGGCCACCATATACCATAGCCTCCCAGGCACCAGTTCCCTGAGCCTGAATTCTGTGGGTCACCTCCCTGGAGATGAAGAATTGGGGAGGTGAGCAAATAAATCTGTGCTAATCCTGATTTGGAGGCTAATGATGGGGTGAAGGCAGGTTGCAAAGAAGAGGTTAAGAGGATCCTGAAATTAGGCATCCATCCTCTGGTCTGGGCCTTTGGACTTAGGCACAGGACTCTACCTCTGGGTTGCTCATCCTGGGCCAGGCCCTGTGCTGAGCTTGCTGGTGGGATGAGCTCATTGATGGCTCACCACCACTGGGTCAGCTTAGGCCTCTGTGGTCCAGACAAGGAGGCTCAGGGGGTGGTGTGGCTTGTCCCAGGTCATGTGACTAGATAGTGGCTGAACTGGGATTGAGTGACTCTCAAACCCATTATTGCCCGGTTGGCCTTTCAGGGACACAACTGAAGGAGCTTCTCATTGTTCCAGATTTCCTAGTGGGGATTCTTGGCCCAGGCCTTTCCTCCTGCCCCTCCCAAAGGATGGGTCAGTCCCCAGTTGGGACAGACTGAGTTTCCCTGGTGTCCCAGGGGACTGGAACAGTGGAAACTTCTTTATTAGAGGCCTGGTCACCCCTTTTCCTTCATTGCCCTTTTGGGAGCCAGAAGGTCAGGGTTATGGAACTGTGGGCTGGCTGTGGGAAGTGATCGTGAGGTTGGGGCCTGGCACTGGAGCTGGATTTTGCTTTGCTTGCCTGGGTTGTTTGGCCCCCAGTAGAACTGTGTTGCTTTTGTTCCTTTTTTCTGGGCTAATTGCAAGGCTGTTACCAGGGTGTTCTTGGGACTTTGATTTTAGATCCTCAGCACCTGAGGTAGGAGACACACACTGCTGGGTCAAGTGATATCAGCCAGTTCTTCCAGGTTTAATGATGGGTTGTCACCCTAATTCCCCTTTTCCCCCCTCTCCCTCTAGTTCCCGGGACTACCCACCCCCAAACCTGTGCCCTGCCCGTCTCTCTGGGTGGCCTCCTGGTGCTGGGAGTAGGAACTGAGTCCACAGCCTCACATAAAGAGACCGACCTTCCTGTCTGACTGGTCCAGAGCTAGCTGCAGGGGCTGGTACACACAGAGGGTTGGGAGTGGAGGTACCATGCAACTCAGCTAAAACAGGGGCAGAGGCTGATGGGAGCTGGCCCAGATACGTGAATGGCTGAGAAGGGGAGCTAGCCCGGAGCTGGAAGACCAGGTGCTGGTAATAACTGCTTCTTAGTGAGAATGTAGCAGTGACTGTGGGGCAAGTGCAACAAGTAGATGGCTCGTTAAGACAGTTGTGGCTCATGTCTGTAATCCTAGCACTCTGGAATCTGAAGCCTCTGGCTTGCTTGAGCGTAGGAGTTTGAGAACTGTCTGAGCAAGAGCAAGACCCCTGTCTCTATTAAAAATAGAAAAACTCGCTGGGCTTTGTAGCAGGTGCTGTAGTCCCAGCTACTCAGGAGGCTGAGGCAGGAGGATCTCTTGAGCCCAAGAGTTTGAGGTTGCTGTCTCTGTCTCAAAAAAAAAAAAAACCAACCAGTTTTATTTTAATACTGGGGGCCAGCTCTCTACTGGGAAGTAGGGGGTGGCAGCAGCTCTGAGTAACAGATCTGGAGCAGCTTGCTCTCGGGCATCTCTCATTCTAGTGAAGGTGATGCCCTCAGAAAAGCAAACAATCAGGATAACTTCTACATTTATTATGTTTACAAAAGGGTGAAGTTGTGGTGAGCTAGTAAGGAATGGAGAGATTTCCACTGGGTGATCCGGATAGCTTCCGCAAGGCAATGATCTGCATAATAACAAATTGTTGGCCAGGTGCAGGGGCCCATAGTTGTAATCTGAGCACTCTGAGAAGGCCAGGGCCCAAAGATCACTTGAGACCAGCCTCAGCAAGACCAAGACCGCCTTCTTTACCAAAAACAGAAAAAATTAGCCAGGTATGGTGTCATGGGCCTGTAGTCCCTGTTACTTGGGAGGCTGAGGCCAGAGGATCCTTGAGCCCAGAAGTTGGAGAATGCAATGAGCTATGGTGACACCACTACATCTGCACTCTAACCTGGGCAACAAGTGAGACTTTCTAAAAAAAAAAAAAAAAAAAAAGAAGAAGAAGAAGGAAGGAAGGAAGATAAGAAAAGAAAAGAAAGAAATGTGCTGGGGGTTTGGGAGCAGCTTTGGGCCTGGGAGGAGCTAGTGTTCTAGGCCTGAGGACCAGCACATTCACAGCTTTTGTTAAGTATAAAGGCCAATCTCTTGCTAATTGTTCTGAACGTTTTATCTTTGTTAGAGTGATACTAGCCTAGAGACTGAGACCCGTACAGCTACAGCAAGAAAAGGAAGCCCTGGCTCAGGGTCTCCTGGATCTCCCCATAGCTCCCAGTTGAAAGTTTAGACACTTTGGCCTGCATCCAGGGTATGTTGAAATCTGGCACCCTGGCTGGGTACCCGGGGAGCCCCAGCTGGTTCTTGAGCTGGGCTTTGAGGAAATCTTAGTTTTAGTCAGTCTTACAGGATCTTTGAGCTGGGTCAGCCTGGAGGCACAGGAGAGAATTAGGGGTTGGGATAGAAAGGCCTGAGCCCAGAGTTAGCCTGAGATGGAGAAAGTGAGCCTGACAGGCTTGGGTGGGGCACTGTAGCTGAAAAACACCAAGGCAGTGTTCCTTGCCACTTTATTCCTTCTCTTCAGTCCTCCCTACCCTTACCCCCTCTTGGATTGCTTTGAACACTTTGTACATTTTAACTCATTTAAGCCCATGACTAGCTAGTCCTGCCTCTTGTCATCACTGTTTGGTACATGTGGAAACTGAGGCACAAGTCCTTCCCTCACAGCAGCTTCAGAGCAATCTGCCAATTGCTTCCGAATCTTGCAGCCAGCCTGTGCTTGCAGCCTGTACCTACATGTCCCTTGCCTCCCCAGGTTTTCTGTGTCCCCTCAGCCCAGAATGCCATCCCCAGAGAGCTTTCTTACCTGCAGAACTGGGGAGCTGGGACTGGGCCTGCCGAACATGTTGGTGTGAGGACCCGGTGAGCCTGCAGAGGTGATGTGTTAAAGGTTGTATTCAGTGTATGGTTATGGTCATTGTCTAGTCCCTAAAGACTGAGGACTTCGTTTCAGAGTCGTGTTTTCTGAATTAAGCAGAGGGAGAGGGTAGGTAAAGATGAGAGTAAAATTTCACAGTTAGCACTATAATACTCAGCGATAAATGAGACAGGGCAAAGGTCTTGCCCCCTGTGCCTCAGTTTCCCCCTCTGATGAGTAGGTACAGGCAGGGGTACCTGTACCTCAGTGATTCTTTTTTTTTAGAGACAGTCTCACTTTGTCACCCTTGGTAGAGTGCTGTGACGTCACAGCTCACAGCAACCTCCAACTCCTGGGCTTAGGCAATTCTCTTGCCTCAGCCTCCCAAGTAGCTGGGACTACAAGAGCCCGCCACAATGCCCAGCTATTTTTTGTTGCAGTTTGGCTGGGGCCAGATTTGAACCCACCACCCTCGGTATGTGGGGCTGGTGCCCTACCCACTGAACAACAGGCACTGCCCAACCTCAGTGATTGTTAACCACAGGTGATCCTGCCTCCTGTGGAGACATTTGGGAAATGTCTGGAGACACTTTTGGTTGTTGCTGCTGGGGGTGGAGTTGCTACAGCATCTAACCAACATCTAATGTAGTGGTTCTCAACCTTCCTAAGGCTGTGGCCCTTTAATACAGTTCTTGACCCCCAGGTTGAGAACTGCTGATCTAATGGGTCTACAGGCCAAGGGTGTGGTTCAACCAAGGACAGTGGGTAGGACAGCCCCCACTACAAAGAATAATCCAGCACAATGGCAGCAGTGCCGATGAGAGTCCCCACTGTTTGGTTCTTATAAGGTTTATGGGAGAGGTTGTTTCTGGGGTGATTGGATGGTGCTTTGAATACTCTAGGGATCCCTCAGTGAGTACTGCTTATTAAGGTTCTTGAAATGTGCAGGATTCTGGGAGATAGTGAGAGGCATAAGCTATCCTATTCTCAGAGAGGGGCCAAGGAGACAGACAAAAGGGACACAGCTGGGCACCAACTACTTGGTGTTATTTTGATTGCTTCTTTTTTTTCTTTTTAAGGCAGAGTCTCACTCTTGCCCCATGGTATCAGCCTGGCTCACAGCAACCTCAGACTCCTGAGGTCAATCTTTCTGCCTCAGCCTCCTGATTAGCTGATACCACAGGAGTTTGCCACAATGCCCAATTAATTATTTATTTTTAGTAGAGATGAGGGTCTCAGTCTTGCTCAGGCTGGTCTCCTTAGCTCAAACAATTCTCCCACTTCAGCCTTCCAGAGTGCTGGGATGATGGGTGTGATTATTTAATTTTGAAACACCCTTGTGAGGTGGCTGCTGCTTTTAGCCCATTTTATAGATAGACTGATGCTGGGGGCAAGTACCGTTGTAGATAGATGTTTTCCAGGAATGTAATTGTGAGTGAGAAGCTTTGTAAGGGATTTGAACCTAGCACAATGAGATTCAAAATCTTTTTTTTTTTTGAGACGGAGCCTCAAGCTATACCCCTGGGTAGAGTGCCATGGCATCACAGCTCATAGCAACCTCCAACTCCTGGGCTCAAGCGAGTCTCCTGCCTCCGCCTCCCCAGTAGCTGGGACCACAGGTGCCCGGCCATTTTTTGGTTGCAGCCATCATTGTTGTTTGGCGGGCCTGGGCTGGGGATTTGAACCCGCCACCTTAGGTGTACGTGGCTGGTGCCTCAGCCGATTGAGCCACAGGCGCCGAGCCGAGATTCAAAATCTTAACCAAGTCTGGTAGCACTACTCAGGAGGAGGCTGAGGTAGTAGGATTGCTTGAGCTCAGGAGTTCATGATTTCAGTGAGCTATGATGTGGTGCTACTGTACCCCAGCCTGGGAGACAGAATGAGACCCTGTCTAAAAAAATATTTTTAAATATTAGCCGGGTATGGTGGCATATGCCTACATAGTCCCAGCCCCTGGGGGATCACTTGAGCTTGGGAGTTTGAGGCTGCAGTGAGGCGTAATTGTGCTTGTATGCCAGCCTTGATAGCAAAGCAAGGCCTTGTTGCCACTCCCCCACTTCCCCCAAGAGGCAAATTTTTTTGCCCTGCATGGTTTCCTAGCATAGCTAGGCAGGCTCCATCCCCAGTGTGATCACCCTAAATCCAGCCCCAACTGCCTCCTTTGTTTGTTGAAGGGATGACACCTCAGAGCCTTTGCCCTTGCTGTTCCCACGCGCGCCCCCCACCCCCACTGCTACTATGTCTTTGGGATATGAATGCACACAGGGAGTGGGATATAGGAAAGGTGGGCTTGTAGTTGGGGCCAGGAGCTCCAGGAGGATGGATGGAGGAGAGCTGCTGCTTATATGGAGGAGAGGCCAGATTGCTGAGGGCTGTGAGGAGGGTGTGGGAGGAGGGAGAGGCGGCAGGCAGAGACTGCTCATTCCTGGAGATGGCAGTTGGGGGAGGAGGGCTGCAGAATAGCTGTGGGAGACTGGGTGAAAGCAGGTGGCCTTGAGGGGCAGAAAGAGCCAATACCCCAGTCTGATCCTTAAAGATGACCGGAGATCCTAAGGAGGGGCCCCCAGGTAGCCAGTAGAAATATCTGGAGAGGACATGCCCAGTGAGGGTGAAGATCTCTGGACTTGACCTGTCCTGGCTTCCCATCCTACCTCTGACTTGCTTTTCTGAGCACCAGTTTTCCCATCTGTAAAATGAGTCTAGTGCAGCTACCTCACAACCTGCCTGTATAAACAAGGGCTGTTCAACATTGGCATGGTACTGGCCTCTGGCCTCTGGCCTCACCTCTTTTCTCTGGGCCGCATTCTCACCGATAATATGGGAGGAAGGCTGATTTCTTCCTCAGAAACTGTCAAAAGGAGTAAATGCAGTGAACCTTGTCTGCACTCTCTCCAGTTTGGTGCACAGTAGGTGCAGCCTGAGTAGGGGGTGGCTGTTACTAATCCTGTTACCCATCATGGACTTAATGATAGCCTTTCAGGGGGGAAAAAAAGACTTAAACTGTGCATGGAATTAAAAAATACAAAGATGCTGGCTGGGCACAGTGGGTCACACCTGTAATCCCACCACTTTAGGAGGCTGATAGAAGAGGATTACTTGAGGCCAGAAGTTAGAGACCAGCCTGGCAACATACCAAGACCCCATCTCTACCAGAAAAATAGAAAAATTAGCTGGGCATCGTGGCACATGAATGGTATCCCACTACTCAGGAGACGAGGCAGAAGGATCACATGAGCCCAGGAATTTGGGGCTGCAATGAGCTATGTTGATGCCACTGCCCTCTAGCCTGTGCAACACAGTGTATATATATCTCTCTCTCCTTCCCTCCCTTTCCCCCTCTCTCCCCCTCTCTTCCCCTCTCTTTCCCTCTCTTTCCCTCTCTCTGCCCCACACGTGCATACATATGTATATACACAGAGGTGCTAGAAGGACTTAAACAAAATGTTTGCTTAGTTTACCTTCACATTCAGTGCCTAAGAGTATGAGTGGTTCTGGGTCAGGCAGGATCTGGCTGCCTCCTGCTGTGTGGATGAAGAACTATAGGGCTTTGTGGGCCTTTGCTCCATGTTACACTTGGAGTTGATGGTTTCTCTTAACTGATGTTTACATGTCTTCACCCATTTGGCCTGTTATAACAAAATACCTTAGAGTGGGTAATTTATAAACAACAGAAATGTATTAATCACAGTTCTGGAGACTGGGAAGTCCCAGATCAAGATGTCAGCAGATTTAGTGTGTGGTAAGGGGCTTATGGATGGTGGAGGGGACAAACAAGGTCCCTTGGACCTCTTTTATAAGCACGCTAATCCATTCATCTCTGCCTTCATGACCTAATCACCTCCCAAAGACCCCTATCTCTTAATACTACTAGGGTTTTAACATGCGAATTTTGGAGGAGTACAAACATTCAGACCATGGCACCTGTCAATGGCCATCTCAGCTTCCCTGGAAAGTCAGTTGAACAAATCTATTGCTCCAGCCTCTGCTGGCTAGAGAATTCTGTCCGGAGTTCTCTTACCAAAGAAAGAGCTGGTAGCTTCTATTCCCATGAATTGTTCTTCTAGCACCCCCGCCCCCCTCCACATACACACAGCATGCTCCAGCAGCAGTATGAGTTAGGAATTTGAAATTTAGTGACATTGAGCCTCAAGTGGGACCCTGACTGCACCCCCCACCCATCTCACCTTGGCAACTATCAGAAAAAGACATGTCTGCCCAGCCACAGATCTTGCTTCTGAGCCTCACTCCCTTGTTACTGTGGCACCCAAAAGGGAGTAAGATTGGAAAGAATAGAAGTAATCTTTCCTTTTTTTTTTTTTTTTTTGAGACAGAGCCTCAAGCTATACCCCTGGGTAGAGTGCCATGGCATCACAGCTTATAGCAACCTCCAACTCCTGGGCTCAAGCGAGTCTCCTGCCTCTGCCTCCCAAGTAGCTGGGACCACAGGCGCCCGCCACAACGCCCGGCCATTTTTTGGTTGCAGCCA